>BROG01000944.1:87500-105000 GCA_030159075.1 Atrina japonica | reverse complement strand
AGGTCAAAGAAGCTCTTATAGGCAGGTGGCCTTTATACACCAAAGGTTTATTTATTATAAAATGTTTTAAAAAGTTTATGTTCGAAAGGCCTATATAGGTAGATTCCCGTTATACAGAGGTGGCCTGTGAAGGTGACCGTAATGCAGATGTGACCTTTGTTGCTACTTTGATTGTGCATAATTCACATAATAAAAAATGAGCGAAAGTTATGTTTGCATGGCATTAATAGGTAGGTGCTCATTACATAGAGGTGTCCTTTAAGGCGGGTTTGACTGTACATAACACACAGGTAAATCCACATGGGCATACACGAAACATTTGCTGTATGTGTGTGTTAACAACCACGGCCAAATTTTAGATTAATTTGCTTAACTACTTATTTCATATACAAGGAAAACAAACTATTTAATAGAAAATAGTTATCACTATTGGAAAACAAATTAAAAAATGACGCAAATCAGATACGATCGTTTCTGTCATTAAGACTCCAACAGTTGAGCTCGAATTTTGAATATCTGTTTAGTTCCGACAGAGAAGGTATCACACAAGGACAGATAATGAACCTAGTGTATTGCCAAACCCGTTTATGCATAACAACTGTAAGAAGATTACTATATTGGCTTTTAGTTACGTAATATTCACAGTTATCAATTAACTGTTAATATACTGGAATAATATACAGGAAACAACCCCTACAATATTATCAACAATATATTGGCAAATATCGTGAGAGTGGGTCAATATTGACAAAATACGGCGTGCTGCTTACTGTACAATATTGGCCGATACGATAAAACGCGCTAGCAAGAACGTGCCTGACTTATGCTCAACTCGTGGAAAAGTAGCCTTATAACAATAGTGAAATTCCAAGTTACCTAATTAGTTAATTGAAAATGGGTTAATGATTAGCTAATTCCGTATTTGGCCAAGTCATTAGTCCTGGGTATTCATACTGGCCCCGGCCTGCGCCCTCGAGCCAATATGAAGGACGTCGTCCGAATAATTGGATCAAAATGGAATTAATACTATTATTAAATATGTGTTCTAGTCAGTCTGTGTTGAAATTCAGATTGAATAACTTTGATACTGTATGGTAAAATATTGATCTTATCATCTCGACAAGGTATATTTCATTTCTGTGATCGAAAATGCTCTCGCTGATTGTTCTACATAGTTAAAAAGATAGCATTTACCATACAGCGAGACAGTAATAGTGCTTATCTGGTTGTTTATGGTCGAGAGATACTGCAGCATTATCAAGTAGCTGTTCTTTGCATTAACCATAAATTCTACCAACTTGACAATAACAACTCTCTCACATGCATCTGGATGCTAAAATGGATTTTGTGTTGATTTATTCATCTAGAGAAACAGTGTGCCATCAAAAGGAATTTTGTTCAAATACAAATTTGTTCTGAAAGTTTTTTTAAAAACCTGTGATATAAAACTCAACAACGTGTCCTAAAATAATCGGGTTTTTTTTAATCTAATTAATATCGGGGTCATATAGTTGTATTGTTATATTGATCAAAACTTATGAACACAGTCTTAAATAATTACAACTAAATATTTGGTATCCAAAACATCCTCTAAATATTGACTGATAATGAATGAGGGAGATTAATTAGGAGGGGTGACGTAAAAAGTATAAACATAATACCAAATCTGTAATAATCAAAACGATCGTTTCTGTCAATTAGACTTCATCAGTTGAGCTCCAATTTTAAATATATTTTCTAAGGTGAAAGTGGCATCAGAAAAGGCCAATATAAAAAATCTCAGATACCAAAGTATAAATCAATAGAATGTCAAGGACATAGATACAAATCCGGTAAAATTGAACAAACACGGACCTCTGGAAACTAAGAGGTGGGATCAGGTGCCATGGAGGAGTAAGCATCCCCTGTCGACCGGTCACACCCGCCGTGAGTCTACAGTCAAGTCAAATGAAATACGTGAGGAGTGTATCCTCGTCACAATTGGTACAGACGTCTCAACAACCGCCAACGAAAAGGCAACTCAGCATTTCACCTAGTGAAACAGAGTAATCGCAAAAAAAACGTAAAATTTTCGGAACGTTGACATTAAACGCGGTTTTCGATATCCCTGTGTCAATAATTTGTCAGTGAGTAGCTCACCTCTGTATATGAAATCTTCATATGTTGTACACGCCCTGGCATATTTGATCATTTGTGAAATATAAACTCCATATGCGGGTGACTGAAGGATATTACTACTTAAATGTGGAAAATTTACGATGGGAAAGCCGAAATCGTCGCGTTTGTCGTATAGCTTAGTTGCTAATTTCCCGTCTGTGTCTATATTAAGTAAAATGTCTAAGTATGAAGCATGTGTGCTTGATTCTGTTGTATCTTTAATTTCTAGTTCGCTGGGATATATCGCATTGACATATGTATGGAAATTGTCATTATTAATTGACAAAACGTCGTCGATATATCTTATAAATAAACAATAAATAATAAATCCAAACATATAATCAAAATCCGTCAAAGAGTAACCACAGTAAAAAGATGACTATCTTGGCTTTAGAAGAATTTAGAAATTTAAATGTGCTATCAATGCTAAATACGAAATACCAGGTACTAGGTTTATGTATACCCTCGCGAACTCAAACGGTTCACCAGTAGTGGCAACAACCTAGTGGTTATAAATATTATAAACATAACACCACTGTTAATGTAACCAAAAAAAAAACCAGCATCACCAAAAATTGCTGTGACGCGTAATCTATACTTATCAATATATTTATCAATTATTAGCTTGCTAAGTACAACACTTATGGGTTAACCCGATTTCCTATAAAAGTGTCATTATGAAATACATTTTCTATCATCTCAGATCCAAAACAATTATAGTCGGATTAACGACATCACTTTCGACAACAAGATGTCTACCAAATTACACACTACAGAACGAAATGTATCTTTATACGTTACCTTTTTCTAGTCAATCAGAAATTTTACTGTAGCAGAAAAGCAACGGTGTAAGAAAGATAATCTTTAATCTAATATTTTATTAAGTCGATTATACATTTTTTATAAAAAAAATTAAAGATATACAAATGAGGGGTTTTCAGATAACAGATAACGTACACTATTTATGTCATCAATATCGTTAAATTCAAGACAGTGTTACAATCTGTATGTTTGAATATGTTTATCAATTGTTAGTACGGATCATAAAAGGAATTCTCATAGATACACTAATCAATGAATGGCATTTTTAATATTTTCTAACAGTTTGATCATTAATTCATACTAAGGCTATCTTGGGACTATTGACAAAAATAAATATCACTGGATAATAAAATAGGTCAGCTTTACCGATTAAAGGGTATCACTATGTAGATATTACAGTAAAACCTGCTATAGCGGCCACCTCTATATAAGGATCATCTGTCTATAAAGGCCAGTTTTGAAAAGTCCCTTGACTGCATACTTCAACTAAATTGAACCTGTGTATAAGGGTCACCTGCATATAAAGGCCAATATTTTCTGGTCCCTTGGGTGGCCCCTATATACAGGTTTTACTGTATCATGTTATATCTTGAGTTTTGACTGTCCACTATTCAAATTTTATTACGTCGATAATCATCAATATCATCGTCATCATCTACATCATCGCCATCTTCATCATCATCATTATCATCATCGCCGTCGTTGTCGTCATCGGCATTATTATTGTTATTATTATTATTATTATTATTATTATTATTATTATTACCGCATCATAATTTCCATTCATATTAAGACATGTTCTTATATCTTAATATATCAATTGTAAAATGCTACTGATATTATCACCATTTCTGACCGTAGATAGATAGATAGATAGATAGATAGATAGATAGATAGATAGATAGATAGATAGATCGATAGATAGATCGATAGAAAGATAGAATGTCTTTTTGTTGTCTTTTTAATCACTTCATTTTTACAGTGGTCACTCTTAAACGGTTTTGGAAAAAACATTTAGATATCTTAGTCTCTAATGATACCACTTTCTCTTTAGTAAATACACATGTATATCAACTGATGACGCCTTACTGACAAACACGATCGTCTTGGGCATCTTTGTTTCCATCTGTTGTAAAAACATAACTTTGGCATCGTTAATAATATTCATATAATTTTTTTTTTTCAATCATAGGCTCAAATGTTTCAAGTAATTATATACAGTCTAGTCAATCTGTGAAAAAAAAATACTACCAAACCTCAAAATTGCAAAAGAATTTATTTTATCATTTTCTGTTACATTAAGTATCAGTTTATAACATACTAAAAATCGAGAAAAATCGAAATGGGGAAAAATTGCGAAAATGTGAGAACTTTATCCCCTTAGTAATAAAACGATGGGTTAAAAATCAAGTATTTGCGGATATAGAAATCGATGTATATTTTATATAACTGTTATGTATTATCGTTCCTTTTTTACCATGAAGGATTTAAAATTAAGTATTTTATTTAAATATAGTCATTCAAGGTAATTAATTAATTATTACGTTCATAATTTTATCGATTGTGCATAATAGAATTAAATTCCTCCTCCAGTTCTTGCTACTAGTTTCAGAGCCATGCGTGTTTGTAGTTGGACAAATTCGATGTATGAAAGTTTGAAATAAATATAGTCATGTCGAAACAAATACACAAAAATAGCTTATGCTTTTCATATTGACTTGATATTACCACAGCCGTTTTAATGACTTTCAATTCGACTTATTTCAGGTGATATATTTGTGATGATCTTACTCTTGGCAAACTTGAATAGTTGTACAAATCCCTGGATTTTTTTGGCGTTTAGCGGCAAAATGTGTTCGAAAAGAAAACATACTGTTTCAAGATCGTCCGCCGGGACCATAAATACCTACATGGATTCTGACACTCGAAACCGCAGTTCCTATTCCGGCGGAAGAGATTACGTTCCAACGAAGATGGACATAGAAGAAACTTAAGAAAACTGTTTTTTTTTTCTTTTTGCATATTATATCTCTATATGTGTGTCCGTTCTAGTGATGTATGTTGTGACTCCGTGTGCGCGTGTGTATGAATGTGTCTGCTTGCGAGTACGTATGCGTTTACGTGTGCGTGTGCGTATGTGTGTGTCAGTACATGCGTGTGTAAGTGCGTATATATATGCGTGTGCGTGTATGTGTACGGCGTGTGTTTGTATGTGTTTGATATGTCAAACACAATCGGTGAATTGTTTATCATTTCTTTCATATCAGATATTAAGAAACCTTATACCTTAAATGTTTGCCATTAAGTTCAAGGCACAAACTACGTGTAATAGTGTTAAACATAAAATGTATTTCATCTTTGACGTACTACGTCATATCCTCAGTTTTATGGCTCTTGAAGTCCACGTTTTAAGAATGAATACATTATATGATGTTATTTAATTGCGTGGTCTGGGTGGTAACTTTTTCATATCACCTGATCAAATCTAGATTTTACAGAAGTGATCCTTGTTCGTCCAATATTCACCATTGTATGTATATTATTTTATTGTATATCATTTCATCCTGAATTCATTGTCAATTCAAATATCTATTAGATTTTAGATTGTGTGTCATTGTTTCACCAGGAAAACAAGTAACCTTTTATATATATTTTAATTTTTGTTTATGTTAACATGAAATGTTTCGCCTGGGGTATTTTTGCAAATTGCACGATAAGAGAAAAATAAAAAAAATAAGCCTTAACACGAACAATTTAGACAACTAAATGATGTAGATATTTAGTACTACTAAGTTTCGGAATAAATACTATAAATATAACACCGAAGTTATAATTTTAAAAGAAACTAGCCCCAGATCAAGATTTTACGGAGATAAGTCGCAAAGCTATTCCCGTACACTAACCCGAGAAACAATAATTCACGGAAGGAAATCGCATAGATATGACCATACATCAAGCCAAACAAACGTAGTTATATGACAACAATAACCTACTACTGTAATACTGGGATTGCTATGTATGTAGGATAACCGCAAAAAATATCCCCAATTAAAATATTTAAGTTTACAGTGTCCAAACGCTAAATGGGCATACTTAAATTCTTGAACATTATCATTAACATGGTGTTAATGGTCTGACGCAGAAAGACTTTTATGACCGCCATATAATATAAAAAATTTCAGATACCAATGTATAAATCAATAGAATGTCCAGGACATAGATACAAATCCGGTAAAAATGGACAAACATGGACCTCTGGAAACTAAGAGGTGGGATCAGGTGCCATGGAGGAGTAGGCATCCCATGTCGACCAGTCACAACCGCCGTGAGTCCACAGTCAAGTCAAATGAAATCCGTGAAGAGTGAATCCTCGTCACAGTTGGTACAGACGTCTCAACAACCGCCAACGAAAAGGCATCTCAACATTTCACTTAGTGAAACAGCAATCGCAAACAAGACTATTATACCGAACGTAAAATTTGCGGAACGTTGACATTAAACGCGTTTTTCGATATCCGTGTGTCAATAATTTGTCAGTGAGTAGTTTACCTCTGTATATGAAATCTTCATATCATCTGACTTTTCGCTTAGATTTGAACTCGGTTCAAACTGACGTGAAGCATGTGAACTACAGTTAAATCCATTTATGTTGAACTCTGTTACAATGAAATCCCCCTTTATTTGTAATGATTTGATTCCTCACCAAATATCTTTATTACCATAATAACCCTGTAATTTTGAAAACCCTGTTTCTTGAAACACAGATTAATTCCCCTTCGAGTTCAATATCTTCAGGTTCTACTGTATATATAAATCTCCTTTTAGTGCGTTTACTAAAAGTTTTATTTCTTTCAGTAAGTAATAAATATTAACGACAGTTGCGCAAGTTAGCATGCATATTCGATACAAGACATTAGTTTTGATTGGATACGAGTAACACAACTGCGTGCCAAATGACCAATGAATAAATGCATAAATACCTTCACTTGAAGGCCTCAAGTACAGAGAAAATGGCTCCTTGACTCTTGTTTACCTAATGTCTCAACGGAAGATAGTATGGTCATAAAAAACGAATGGAACTGTTTATAATAATATCAGAGGACTTACAATTGGCTAATAGATGTATAAAAAGAATTTTTATACATTTACCTCTATAAGTCTATTATTATAGCCAAAGCCTGGCAAAGGGATGGGGTATTGAAGTTGACCCGATAATGAGCCTATAGATAGCCATTACTCACCCCACAGGAGCTCGTATTTTGGTCGGAAGTATATGTCGGTTGACTGGCATGCGTTCTAGACTGTGTTTATATACTTTCGACCAAATTACGAGCCCCTGTGCTCCCGCTTGTAAAACTTTAACATAGGTTAAATGTATTGATCTTTAATAAGGTAAAACTTAAATATGTATTCATCGCCGTCAGGCCTATTAATCGTAATGTTTGGGCTGTGCGAATTGGTTTAAATCGTGACTATATAATGAATATGCGCGTTATGTGATATTAATAGCCATTATGATTTAATTATTTACAAATTATGGATCCTGTATCATTTTAATATCGTAAAAACCATAATTTTTTTTAAATAAAATGGAAAATCGTTTGAATTTTTAACATTTTAGAGTTAAAATATAGGCTTATCCTAATGCTGAATTGTGTGTACAATCATGTTTACAAAATGTAAAGGTCTATAAATGTTTGCCACCATCATATATTTCATCTATATCTAATTGAAAATAATCCTACATTATATATAATGGGAAATATAATCCCATAAATGAAAATCATGGGAGAAGAAAATCTGTGGGAAAATCAGTCCCACTAATTTCCTAAATGGATTTTTCCCCATGCCTTTACATTTTGCCCATGGGATTTTGGTAGGAGTGAAAATCCACTGAAAATCCCGTGGGATTTTTACCTTTGAAAATCAATATCTCTGCAGGTGTCAATAGGTTAAACCTAAATTTTAGAATATGTATTATTGGCCATAAATCCCACCATCTACCACAAAAAAATGGCTCCAATGGAAATGGTAGCTAAATGTCCGGACTTTGTCGTGTCCGGAGTTAATTTTTTTATTCTGTAGAATCAGAAAACTTCGTTGGATTATAATTTAATTGTTTGGAAGATAAAATGAATTTTCATCAACATTAACGTTTGTCTGCCTTTTTACATGAAGTTTCATGCTCTCACTGTACACAGAGCTAAACTTTATTACCTCTATCAATGGTAACAATGCATTGTTAATGCTCCCTCGGCTCCCTCAAATGTATAAGTTTACTTCTAATATTGAATCTTAATGGATGTAAATGCGTAAAGTAAAATGTTTGTAAAATGAATATGACAATAAATATATTTCAAAATTGCTGATTTTTATTTTTTCACACATATTTCATTGTGAATGATTTGCTGAAAGATGACTTTTTATTTAATTTAGTTAAAGTCATCTTCATATTGTCTATTATCGAATATATTCATTTAAGAAACATATGGTTCTTGGGATTGTTTTAAATAGTGTATAACAATTAAAAATAGAGTTAAAGGTTGCAACACTGTCTGAATCATTGTGACGGTGCGTTATACAAACGGAAAAATGTCGACATTAAGAAGTTTTAATCCAATAGTGTCGACCTATATGTTTTGTAAGAAAATTTGCCGAACTACAGGCTTTTTAATCAAATTATGTCGACCTACACGAATTTTAATCAGTCAACCTTCAGACGTTTCACCAATAGTGTCGAACTGTAGGCTTTATAATAAAAAGTGTAGACCAACAGGCTTAAGCTTTATAATAAAAGTGTCGATCTGTAGGCTTTATGATAAAAAGATATCGACAAACAAGCTTTAAATAAAAGATCTGACCTGCGAATATTTTAATCAAAATGTGTCGACCTACAGACATTTTAATCAATGTTTCGAATTTTTAATCAAAACGTGTCGACAAACAGGTTTTTTTTTTAATCAAACAGTGTCGACCTACGTTTTTACATAAAAAATGTAGACGAACAGACTTTTAGCTAAATAGTGAGGAGCTACAGACTTACAGACGTTTAATCAAAATGTGTCGATCTGCAGGTTTTTTAAATCAAATGATGTCGACCTACATGCTTTTTAATCAATCAGCCTTCAGACATTTTAATCAAAACGTGTCGACATACAGGCTTTTTCATCAAACAGTGTCGATCTACAAGATTTTTGTTGATAGTGGGGACCTACAGGCTTTAAAATCAAAGACTTGACCCATAACCATGTTAATCAAAATGTATCAAGCCACAGACAACTTAATCAAAGTGTCGACCTACAGCAGGTCTACCTGCAGATCTTTAAATCAGTTTCGATTCAGAGACTTTTAAATCAAAGTCTCGATCTACACTGTACAGCCTGATCAATCTATTTCCAAAACAAGTTTAAGCGGAAACACACACGAACAGCTGTGAAAGAGTCCCTTTAAACATTAGGGGTGGATATATAAGATATTACGTCCTTAATGCCCCATGTCCTTTATCATATTCTACCGTTGTCATATTGTAGACCCTTCTTTTCCTGTGTGTTCTACAAACTAATTACTTACTTATTATTTAGATTTGGTTTGACAGCTCGCAGACAGTACGTTCGGCATATTTCTCCTACTTACTGACTAATTACTGACTGATTATTTAAGTATTGTTTTGAGAACGTCCCTCCAAGAAGACGACATATTCTATAAACCTACGTACTAATTTTTTCCACTGTACTGTAAAATCACCGACCGCTTATTCAGATTTTTTTTTTTCATTCGTCTTTAAATTTGTGCCCTGTGCCATTATTACCGATAATGCAAAATTAAAGGAAGATAACTCTTACGGTCTTGCGACATCATATAAACACTTATGTGGTAGTATGGAATGATGAGATGCGCAAGTAATCCATCTGCTCTTATAACAGAGTTCAAATAGCTTTACACCCGTTCTGTTTATTTTGCAAATACAAACGACAAACATTAATATATATTTTATGTTGTCGATGTTGCAATTATTTTACGCCTATCAAAATAAAATGACATTTACAAGACATCATCAATAGTTAAAAGGAACATTAGCTATGTTTACAATAACGAAATTCGATTTTTTTATACTTTGACTACTTGACCACACAATACACAAGCATAGCAACTCTAATATTCCTATATATTTTGTGAAAATAAGGTCAGATCCAGTGTGTTAAGCATATACAAGTAGTAAGGTTGAATTATTCTACATGAATAATTGCCGGACTGTGTCTCTCAAGCTATTGTCACAATGTCTATAGGTATGTAAGAATTGTTATGCCTATGTGTATTTTTCTTCTTCTTCTTTTTTTTTTTTTTTTTTTTTTTTTTTGTAAATGTATATTAATCTAAGTAGTAGAACAGTTGTTTTGTGGAAAAAGCACAGCTGATACACCTGTAAAGGTGGACTGGTATGGATTACGAACTATTCTATATACGTTTTGAAACACTGACCGTTGTTCAACCGGTCGTTACTTTCAACAGAGTACCAGTCAACAGTCTATGTTTGTTTGCGACATCTTCCGTGTAGAATGTTTCGGAATTGGAACAGAATATTCCAAGTACAAATTGACAATGCAATGTTATTCCAATGCACTCTGTTTCCTTCGCGTTATTTCATTGGTCGATGAAAACTCGCATGGGATTCACGAATCACTGCTACTTTTTATATATGACGTAACACAAAGTTCTTCTGACAGCGACTTCGATGCACTTGCTGAACTTTACTGTTTACATATTTTGTAATACAATGCATATCGAAACATTTTGTCGCTGTCTAGACGGTTCCTTGCTTAAAATACGAAACATAAAAACTGTATCGTATCACTAAATTGGTATCGAAATTATCAAATCCATATGATGAATCAGTAACTATTTTTACGCGGACCAATAAATGCCTACTCAACAAAGTAATTTGGTCATAGATAAAGGTAGGAGCCGGCATAAGTCTATGCTTCATGTCGTTTCTGTCATTAAAATGGTAATTTAAAATGTGCAGGTATTAGAATAGGGTTACCAGGTAACCCTTAATTCTTTTATCGTTACCACCAACAAAATGACGAGAATGAAAACAAAAACAAAGCATCAGAACTTGGAGTAAAACTCTTTATTTCGTAATTAGGGTTCGAACTTGTGACGGGGAACCTGTTTACCCTTTTTTACATGGCTTACATTTGCCATTGGCGCTTTTACAAACTGAAAAGATAAATGAATGAGATATATGTTATGAATTTTTAAAAGAGGCAAGATCAAGGATTAAAACATATATACTGAAACTTAACTTAAATGCACTTATCAAATTAAGCAAAAAATGAGTTACTAAAATGGTAATTTGAACATCATTTGAAGAATTTATATTCTTTTTACAAGCTCATATATATATATATATATATATATATATATATATATATATATATATATATATATATATATATATATATATATATATATATATATATATATATATATATATATATATATATATATATATATATATATATATATTGAAACCTGTATATAAAGACCCCTTTTATGGACAAAACAAAACCGGTCTTTATCAGGAAGTGGTCTTTATATAGTGATTGTTTTGGACATCAAAAAACGTGTATGTATGTGTGTATGTATCTCCCGTAGTGTAATATTACACAAGTACATTACACATAATTTTATTATTCAACGTTACAAATATCAGTTGTTTTTTATCTTCATCTTTAACTAATATCATTTCAATTGACAAATATTAAATCAGTGCAGTTTATATGATGGTTTCAACTTACGTTTTACCCTCACTTCTGCTTTACCATCTTTGCATATGTACTTTATGCATGCCTTTTTGTCAAACCACTTCTTTTTACATTTCCCGTTAACTTTGCAAACTTAAATCGAAAGCAAGGAAGAAGAATCAAGAAGAATCAAATTCAATTTTAAAAGTATTCAAATTAAATTTGTTTTACTGAACAACATAGATGCGTTTCAATGGCTCAAAGTAACATTAATATTAGTCCCATCAATGATCTTTATCTATCTAGTATTGTGACACTTTCAAAAGTAGAGCAATAAGCTGGTCAATGCCCTTTATCTATCTAGTATTGTGACCTTTTCAAAAGTGGAACCATAATCAACAATGCCCTTTATCTATCTAGTATTGTGACCTTTTCAAAAGTGGAACCATAATCAAGCCAATGCTCTTTATCTATCTAGTATTGTGACCTTTTCAAAAGTCGAACCATAATCAAGCCAATGCTCTTTATCTATCTAGTATTGCGACACTTTCAAAAGTAGAGCCATAATCAAGCCAATGCTCTTTATCTATCTAGTATTGCAACACTTTCAAAAGTGGAACCATAATCAAGCCAATGCTCTTTATCTATCTAGTATTGCGACACTTTCAAAAGTGGAACCATAATCAAGCCAATGCTCTTTATCTATCTAGTATTGCGACACTTTCAAAAGTGGAACCATAATCAAGCCAATGCTCTTTATCTATCTAGTATTGCTACACTTTCAAAAGTGGAGCATAATCAAGCCAACACCCTTTATCTATCTATCTAGTATTGCGACACTTTCAAAAGTGGAACCATAATCAAGCCAATGCTCTTTATCTATCTAGTATTGCGACACTTTCAAATGTGGAACCATAATCAAGCCAATGCTCTTTATCTATCTAGTATTGCGACACTTTCAAAAGTGGAACCATAATCAAGCCAATGCCCTTTATCTATCTAGTATTGCGACACTTTCAAAAGTGTAACCATAATCAAACCAATGCCCTTTATCTATCTAGTATTGCGACACTTTAAAAAGTGGATCCATAATCAAGCCAATGCCCTTTATCTATCTAGTATTGCGACACTTTCAAAAGTGGAACCATAATCAAGCCAATGCTCTTTATCTATCTAGTACTGCGACACTTTCAAAAGCAGAGCAATAAGCTGGTCAATGCCCTTTATCTATCTAGTATTGCGACACTTTCAAAAGTGGAACCATAATCAAGCCAATGCTCTTTATCTATCTAGTATTGAGATACTTTCAAAAGTGGAACCATAATCAAGCCAAAGCCCTTTATCTATCTAGTATTGCGACACTTTCAAAAATGGAACCATAATCAAGCCAATGTATTGCCCTTTATCTATCTAGTATTGCGACACTTTCAAAAGTGGAACCATAATCAAGCCAATGCCCTTTATCTATCTAGTATTGCGACCTTTTCAAAAGTGGAACCATAATCAAACCAATGCTCTTTATCTATCTAGTATTGCGACCTTTTCAAAAGTGGAACCATAATCAAGCCAATGCTCTTTATCTATCTAGTATTGCGACACTTTCAAATGTGGAACAATAATCAAGCCAATGCTCTTTATCTATCTAGTATTGCGACACTAGTTGCCCTTTAAAGTGGAACCTTTCAAAAGTAATCAAGCCAATGCCCTTTATCTATCTAGTATTGCGACACTTTCAAAAGTGGAACCATAATCAAACCAATGCTCTTTATCTATCTAGTATTGCGACCTTTTCAAAAGTGGAACCATAATCAAGCCAATGCCCTTTATCTATCTAGTATTGCGACACTTTCAAAAGTGGAGCAATAAGCTAGTCAACGCCCTTTATCTATCTAGTATTGCGACACTTTCAAAAGTGGAACCATAATCAAGCCAATGCTCTTTATCTATCCAGTATTGCGACACTTTCAAAAGTGGAACCATAATCAAGCCAATACCCTTTATCTATCTAGTATTGAGATACTTTCAAAAGTGGAACCATAATCAAGCCAATGCTCTTTATCTATCTAGTATTGCGACACTTTCAAAAGTGGAACCATAATCAAGCCAATGCCCTTTATCTATCTAGTATTGCGACACTTTCAAAAGTGGAACCATAATCAAACCAATGCCCTTTATCTATCTAATATTGCGACACTTTCAAAAGTGGAACCATAATCAAGCCAATGCTCTTTATCTATCTAGTATTGCGACACTTTCAAAAGTGGAATCATAATCAAGCCAATGCTCTTTATCTATCTAGTACTGCGACACTTTCAAAAGCAGAGCAATAAGCTGGTCATAATCAAGCCAATGCCTTTATCTATCTAGTATTGCGACACTTTCAAAAGTGGAACCATCAAGCCAATCAAGCCAGTATGACACTTTCAAAAGCCTTAAGCTGGTATCTATCTAGTATTGAGATACTTTCAAAAGTGGAACCATAATCAAGCGAATGCTCTTTATCTATCTAGTATTGCGACACTTTCAAAAGTGGAACCATAATCAAGCCAATGCCCTTTATCTATCTAGTATTGCGACACTTTCAAAAGTGGAACCATAATCAAGCCAATGCCCTTTATCTATCTAGTATTGCGACACTTTCAAAAGTAGAGCAATAAGCTGGTCAATGCCCTTTATCTATCTAGTATTGCGACACTTTCAAAAGTAGAGCAATAAGCTGGTCAATGCTCTTTATCTATCTAGTATTGCGACACTTTCAAAAGTAGTGCAATAAGCTGGTCAATGCTCTTTATCTATCTAGTATTGTGACACTTTCAAAAGTAGTGCAATAACCTGGTCAATGCCTTTTATCTATCTAGTATTGCGACACTTTCAAAAGTAGAGCAATAAGCTGGTCAATGCCCTTCTCTAAATAGTCTTGAGACCCAATGAAAATTGGAACAATTGGATAAACTTGATTGTGGTATCAATACTAAAGGTATGGATTTGGAGAAATATATATTATTACTCAAGTTATCTATTTTATCATTTCGACTTCATCAGTTGATATAAATATTTTATGGGTAAGCGGTAATTACATTACCTTTTAACTAAATTTGATTTAATTCATTTTTGTAAAAAAAAAAGGACTGAACGGTGAGATCCTATTTATTGAATAGTTTGCATATAACACGGTATGGGGACGTGAAATCAAATCTGGGATCTTCCGCTTGCAAAGCGAATGTTCTTATAAATTGAGAAAACACAAGCTGGTCCAAGTTCCTATATCATATTGCCAGTAATACGTGTACTGCTTGGATTTGATTTTTAATAATATTTTACGCCAGTGTTTAATGGTGGGAGAGTAACCAGTTCCAATATATCCGGGAAGAGACCACCGGCCTTCCGCAAAAAACTGGCAAACTTTCTCACAAAAGTTAACTTAGGTCCCAGCGCTGACAGGAAGTGTGGGTCTTCACGATTCTCTAACCGCGAGACCAAGGAGGCTCCATTCTTATTACTTCGATAGAACAATGTGACATATATATCACTTCACAGCGCCATTACTACCTCGCCCAGTAAACAACCTGATATTTAAGACCGTGGCATCAGTGTGACATATGTATCACTTCACAGCGCCATCACTACTCGCCCAGTAAACAACCTAATATTTAAGAACGTGGCAACAGTGTGACATAGGTATCACTTATTGGCGCAATTACTACCTCGCCCAGTAAACAATATAATATTTAAGACATTATGTATTCAGTATCTTGAACATGTCTTAACCCTTTAAATTCTACAGGCCATAATAGACTTGTCTAAACAATAGGAAAGAGCATACTGTCTAGATACGTGTCCTCACGTGTTTCATTGGACTTGACTGTGGACTCACGACGGATGTGACCGGTCGACAGGGGATGCTTACTCCTCCATGGCACCTGATCCAACCTCTTGGTTTCCAGAGGTCCGTGTTTGTCTATTTTTACCGGATTTGTATCTATGTCCTGGACATTCTATTGATGTATACTTTGGTTTCTGAATTTTTTTATACTTAGGGTTGGTAGGGTTAAGATATGTTAAATAAGTGTAGACCCTCACTTTTGATACCGAACAAAAATCAACAAAAATAGTAAAGTTCACTGCCAGAATTCAGGAGTGTAAGACTTAGTATCTACATATATATTCTACATTATTTATATTGTCCGATTCACCTAACTTAACGAGACGGAGTAACCTTTTGATTATCATACGATCAATTCGAAAACCCGTTTCATTACCAACTAGAAAACCGTTTATATGAAAACAAATAGACACGATTTCTCTTGCCATTTTGATTCTAATTAATTACCTAAAATCAAACTTGTCCAGGCCAAGAAAAGATGCACAAGACTCCGCCCTGCTAGGGTATATTGATTTTACTATATGTGCAATATGGCAGTCAAAATTATACATTTACTGCCCTGGCTGTAGGGAGACATGGGGATTTATTTACCCAAGGAAAGTCATATTTCTTGGTCGGGTAAACAAATCCTCAAGTCCCTCTACAATCAGTGCAATAAAATGTTTATTTTACGAAAATACAGAATCAATAAAGACTGTCGAATAAGCTGCAGGGGTTTTCGCATGTGGGAGACATGACTGTATTTTTATTAATGAGGTATAACAAAATTAATTATTGATTTGGTCTAAATGTGACCACAGGGGTGAACAGGATAGGTTGGTGCCGTAACAGTATTAAATGTAAAATGAAGACTGATATAATTACTTAGCTGATACTTACGTTTCTTGACCTTTACTTCAGGTGTACCATCTTTCTTCAGTGGTTTACATGTTGTGAATGTACATGTAACTTTGTCGTTGTTTTTATATGGTTTCATGTAACATTTATCTTCAATCAAGCAACCTAATGTAAAAAAATCATAAGATGCAATGCATTAGATTTTGTAAAAAACAATTCCGGAAATTATCCGCCATGATTGTTTTATATGAAGCTACAACTAAAACATTACAGCGACAAGAGATCTAACGCTTTAACGCCATTAGTTTTTAAATTATCTCCTGTACCCTGTTGCACAACTGGTTGTTAATTTTAACGTCAAATCAACCAATGTTAAACCAATGGCCTAACTGTAGGTTAAATTTAACAATGTGTTGTACAACCGGATGTTGTGATGTTTAAGCCATTTCAAGATATCTGAAAGATACCATATTTGTGAGCAAATAAAAGCTCCCGTATATCATTTCATAATTTTTAATCCTTTCATCCCTAAAACCAGAATAGAATGGTCTTGAACTATAGAAAAGAATATATCACTCAGAACCTCAGGGGTGAAAGGGTTAAATCTTAAAGAGTTCGCTTTGATTTCGGTAATATCAAATATGATAAGGTGTAATTTTGTAAAAAGTAAAAATTAAGAAGTACCAATGGATAATCGAAACACAAATTAGATATGTAAATAGTTTCAACATGAAGACAAAAATCTAACACAAGGCTTATGTGTTGTGTAATGTAAAAGGAAGAACAGAGAGCGTACTTTTTCAGATAAATGTTATACAATTATTGCCCTGGTTGTAGGGAGACAAGAGGATTTGTTTACCCAAGTCAAGTCATATTTCCCGAGGGCAAATCCCTCTAGACCGATTCGGAAATTGCCGAGTAAATTTTGTCAAGAATCGGTAATCGGAATCGTTTATGAAGCAGACAATAATTTTCTTACTGGGTTTACGACTTTGTTCCTGATTTACGACCTTATATGAAATTGTACCTTGGTCCCATTCCGTTTGGGATTAGC
>BROG01000944.1:65000-82500 GCA_030159075.1 Atrina japonica | reverse complement strand
ATATATATATATATATATATATATATATATATATATATATATATATATATATATATATTATGGTTTTATTTCTTTATTTTTTATATGATTTGTGCGTTATGCAGCTACATAACAGATTACACTTTATATTTTATGTAACACGCGTGATAAAGCGGCGATTTGATTGGAACTACTTTTATTCACTACATACACAAACTTCATTCATCTGAAGGTTGGCGATGACGTCAATTGATGTCTGTTACGTAACGTGAATTTGAATTGAATAAAACATGTGTAGATGATAATTTATAATATAGGCTAAATGTATGTATTGTAACATAAACAATATCTACAATATGTTTTCTACACCTATTTCTGCGAAAACATTTTGAATATTATAAACATAATACCAAAGTTATTATAACAAGACGATCGCTTTTGTCAATTAGACTTCATCAGTTGAGCTCTGATTTTACAAAAAGGTTTTCTAAAGGAAAGGTGGTATAAATGCATAGCCAAATCCATCTAAGATTAACCAATGTAAAAAGATGACTTTCTTAGCTTTTGAAAAATTAAGAATGTTAATGGTGTTATCAGTGCCAAAGATTACTTTAGTATAAGATTATCAGCTGGTACCGAAATACCAGGTACTAGGCTTACGTTTACCCTCGGAGACTCAAATGGTCCACCAGCAGTGGCAACGACCCAGTGGTTATAAATATTATAAACATAATACTCATAATGCTCAAGAACAAGTAGATTAACTCGACAGAAAGGAAATTATAAAATGGCATGTCATCTTATCGGAAAATTGTAAATGTTAGATCACATGATAAAAAGAATCTTTCACGAGTTTTTATTCATATCACATTTACGATACTTGTTACAAAATTTCAATTTTTGCTCGTCAGAGGCTCGTAAAATGGAAAATTAAAAGACTGGTATCATAAACGTGATATGAATGGAAATTCATGAGAGGTCATATATATATATATATATATATATATATATATATATATATATATATATATATATATATATATATATATATATATATATATATAGTGTATACCTAGTGTTTTTAATACGACGACTTTCATTTCCATCGTCTTTTTATCTTGAACACAGGTCTTTAGCTGGCAGTTCTCTTCCCATTTATCTCTCGCCTTCTTGCATTCACCAGATTCCGTCGTACACTCTGGAAAAGTGAAAAATTTTATAAGTTAATCATATATTGCATCTATTTGCCTATTTATTTATTTATTTATTCATTTATTTATTTATCTATTTATTAAAATTAATTTATTTATATTCTTATTTATTGATTTTAACTATCGATTACATTTTGCTTGTTTTGAATCTCTGATTAATATACATAAATATATTATATGGTAATAGTTTCAATTCTGAAATAAATTAACGTCATAACGTCAAAATATGTACATATTCTCCTTCACAAAATTTTCATATCATTTTCCACTGTATGATATCTTCTTTTATTTTTAAAAAAATGCATCCATTGTAGTTATAAAAATTAATTCCCAATTAATTGTTATGCCGTGTTTGTTAGATCCATATATCCGTACATATTACATAAAACAATGAAGAAATACGGGCGTTATGGCTACTGATACTTATATCGGAAGTTTCATATAAAATTAAAACAAAACATTGGGAGAAGCGTCGAATTAAAGGCGTTGTGGTAACTGATAGTTATATTGTAAGTTTGTATAAAGTGTTATAAATGTCGAATCAAATGAGTTATGGCTACTGATATTTATGTCGGAAGTTTCGTAATATGAACTAAGGCAATGCTTTGAAAGAGAGCGCAGCTCCTTCTTTTACGCATTGCGGAAAAGCATGCATCGATAATCCGTCAGGTCTAGTTGGAAAATGACGTAACAGTTAAATAATGACGTCAAATATTTAGAACACAATTTGCAGTGCCTTTTTTACCGTTAACTTAGTCTGTATAACTTTTGCTAATACAGTAATTAAGTACCTAAACTTTTTAGAAGTTGACTTTTAAGTGTTAATGGAGAAAGTAAATGAGGCTATAGTATAATATTGCATATTGAGTAATTTCTAATCAATAAGTGCGTCTTCGGTCATTCGAGCTGGGCTCTTTATAAAACATTAAAATAGCATACAGAAAAACGTGGAATTAAAATTTATTGTTTCTGATGATTAAATTGTAAATTGTAAATTCGTATATAACTGTATTAATATAAAACATCTGAGATACCAAAGTATAAATCTCTAGGATGTCTAGGACACAGACACAAATCCGGCAAACATGTATAAACACGGACCTCTGAAAATCAAGCGGTAGGATCAGGTGCCATGGGGAAATAAGCATCGCCTGTCGACCGGTTACACCCGCTGTGAGTCCACAGTCAAGTCCAAATGAAACACGTGAGGAACGAATCATCGTCACAATCGGTACAGACGCCTCAACAACCGCCAACGAAAGGGCAATTCAACATTTCACTTAGTGAAACAGAGTAATCGGAAACAAGATTATTATACCGACCGTAAAATTTGCGGAACGTTGACATGAAACGCGGTTTTTTATATCACTGTGTCAATAATTTGTCAGCGAGTAGTTTACAACTGTATATGAAATGTTCATATGTTGAACACGCCCTAGCATATATTAATCCATACAAGGGTCATGGTTACTAACAGATATATTGTAAGTCTCGTTTAAAACATTATAAAACCATACAGAAAATATTAGTAATATTCTAATATGGGCGCCATGGTTAATGATATTTATGTTGTAAGTTTCATATTAAACTTTATCAAATCCTGCAGGAAAACGGTGAAATATGGAAATAAAATTATTTACCCCTAAAATATATAATTAATTTTTGTATGCGAAAAAACAGACGACAATATGTATTGCATTGAAGCTTTGTATTGTGCAGACTTAATACTATGTAACTGATATACATATTGTCGTCTTTCACTTGATAAAGGCCAAGTGGCCGAAAATTTGTGAAATTTGAGTGTTTTTCTGGGGTTTTTTTTTTGGCATACTGATACTTCCCTTTGGAGGACATTAAATTTTATTGAAATTTTTTTAAACTTTTTTAATTTTTCTAAATTTGAAAAGTGTTTTACGCCACGCTCAAAGCCACTGGTTGCGGTAAGTTTTTAATGGCAGAGGAGAGAACCCAAATACCCGGAAAGAGACATCCGGCCTTCCGCAAGTAAACTGGAAAAGTTTCTCATAAAATTCAGCCTAGGTTCCGGCGGGAATCGAACTTGTGCTGAACAGAAGTTAGAGACTCCCTGATTCCAAATAATATGCTCGAACCACTCAACCACAGAATCCCTGACTGTATTAAAAACACGTTGTATTCTCATCTTGAGATTAAAGATAATTGATTGATTTTTTTTCTTTCTTTATATAATCAGTTTACGCTTGAAAATAAATAATTACTACAATTGCATAAACCTTGTTCAGTCATTTATTATCTTAAATATATTATTGCATATAGTTACCTCCCTTTGAAGTGAATTTTCTATAGCATTAACCATACAATTTATAAATGAAATTAATATATGTAATTGTATGACTTCATTTTTATATGCATCAGTACTTTCATCATTTTCCTCCACCTCTTCCTTTTTGGAACCATCATAAATATCATCATCATGATCATTGTTATCATCATCATCATCATCATCATCATCATCATCATCATCATCATCATTTTATTATAATTATTATTATTATTATTATTATTATTATTATTATTATTATTATTATTATTTTATTATTATTATTATTATTATTATTATTATTTTATTATTATTATTATCATTATTATTATTATTATTATTATTATTATTATTATTATTATTATTATTATTATTATTATTATTATTATTATTATTATTATTATTATTATTGTTATTGTTGTTATTATTATTTGAATAATATAAACAAAAGCAGTGAAATGAGAAACGTTCACAATCAAACTTCTACATATGATTTTATAGTCACAATTTAGATATCTTATCAATATGTAATAACTCACCATCCTTCTTACAATATTCGGCACACGTCACGGCGACGAGATAGGCCAGGATCAAAGAACTCAAAAACAGCCTCATTTTGAGATCCTGCAAATAAAACTGTACATCAATAAAATTGTCTAGAATTTCTGTATAACACAGCTTTGAAACGCGTCAGATAAAAGTACGGCTGATCCGTTTGAGGCTAAATTTGCAGATTTAGAAAAATTGCAATAATGTTGAGATTTCATTAAAATACCAAAGTTATAGTTTTACGAAGGAGATCAAAATAAATGACAAAAACGATCGTTTCCGTCAATAAGACTTCATCAATTGAGCTCAAATTTAATGTGAATGTATATATCCGAAAGGCAAAGTAATACCATGCAACCCATAATAAGACTTTCTCTTCTCTGTACTATCATTTCTCTCCTTAAAGGTGATACATGATTCGACCAAACATTTTACTTTTGATAGAGTATATGCATATAAAACTGTCACCTAATGCGGAACATGTATACAAACTGAAGTATATACAAAGTAAATTAGATCTCCAATGTGTCCTTCGTGTAACGAGAAATTTATATCATGAATCTGAAGATCATTAAAATTCAGAAATTGAACACAAATTTTGTAATATGCCATCATGTACTCACTTGAATTGGTATCCGGTGCAGAAGTGTGGAATTATGAAATACAGCATGTCATTTATATACTAGTTAGTGCAAACTGTTTCCTGTTTATAGAAGTTTGTTTCTTGTTACTTAATTAAGTGGAAGTAATCCCTTTTAAGCATACATCATGGGGTACCAAGAATAGTATAATAGAAATTCCGTAAATGTATTTTATATTCACGCAGCATTTAGTATATCACAGATTACAGATGCAAACGGTTTAAAACAATTCTTTTTCCTATTCTGACACTTGACAGTTATTCAATATCACCTCATTTTTTTCGTTCATCCATTCATCATTCGTCTTTGTATGCAAATATTAAATCTAAATCAATTGCATCAAAACAATTTCAGATATCAAATATAGTAATATATCTAGGCGAATTGTTTTCTTTGTATTTTCATAATTATGATAACATTTTTATTGGGTTAAGATGTACAGAAATGATCTAATTATTATTATTATTATTATTATTATTATTATTATTATTATTATTATTATTATTATTATTATTATTATTATTATTATTATTATTATTTTTATTATTATTATTATTATTATTATTATTATTATTATTATTATTATTATTATTATTATTATTATTATTGTTATTATTATTATTGCTGTTGTTGTTTTTGTTGTTGTTGCTAACGATGATATGATGTCGTTGTTGTTTGTTTGTCTGTTGTTGCTGCTGTTGTTATCATCATTATTATTACTGCAATAAATATCATATATTTTTAAATTATTGATTGTGGCTATAATCAGTCTTAAGTGTATCTTAAAATTTCCGATATTCGCTAAAATCCGTTCAATATGATTCCAACATATTTTACTATTACATATTTATATTGTATTGCAACTATTGTGATTTCTTAACATTAAAATTGTCCCCTATTACTTAATTGGACTCCCTGTAACCTGACCATTTTTTAAGTCACATCGTCCCTTAACGTTTACTAGGTTTATCGGTGATACTCGGCTTCAGTATGTTAAAATATATATCAAAGTCCTTATACAACAGTCTGTCACTACAAACAATGTGTAAAT
Source organism: Atrina japonica (assembly GCA_030159075.1). Lineage (NCBI taxonomy): Eukaryota > Metazoa > Mollusca > Bivalvia > Pterioida > Pinnidae > Atrina > Atrina japonica. The sequence continues at coordinate 76,770 of BROG01000944.1, read as the reverse complement.
TTTGTTGGATAAAATAATGGGGGAAACTGTGTAAATTTAGTTGGATAAAATAATGGGAAAACTATTATATATTTTGCTTTCGGGAGATGCTCACTGTTTCTGATTTTCCTAAGCAATGATGTTTTTGAATTATCTGAATTATGCTTTACTACTTTCAGCAGGATCGAATCTGCTGTTGCAATGTATTTATAAGGATATCAGAAACTGATGTTAACATTTTACAAAATTTACGGTCGTTATATTTATCTTGTTTGCAGTTGTCTGTTATACAGTAGTTGTTACATCGCCTATACTAAGTGTACAGAGAATTTAATCCCTCTTTTTATTTTAGATTTTACTGTGGACTCACGGCGGGTGTGACCCCTCGATAGGAGATACTTACTCCATCAACGAACCTTATCCCAAATTTGGCCTGGATTTCTCGAAATAAACTTAAGTCAAGACTTAAGTCTGAGTTTTATTCAATTATTTGAGTTTTTTCTCAAATCTGAGGAAAGTCAAATCAGCGCATTTCTCGAAAAAGTCTCAGTCGAATATTTTGCTTAAGTTGAGTAAAAACTTAAGTCACCTATGTAGCAGACTTAAGTAAAATATTTTACTCAAATATGGTTATAAAACAAAGGTAAAGAATGCGCCTCTGATAACGAATTTCGTGTATACAAACTTTCACCGATTTAATACAAGTCTGTCCTAATACTATCGTCTTTGAAATGTTTGACACAGACCAAGTAGGCTATAAATGCGTAGGCTCTTCGACATGACTTCTAGGCTTAACTTCTTGGGAAACGTATTCTGGCATGACGTAAAATTAGGCAAGGAATGGGTGTTTTATAATGTTAATCAAATAAAGACAACAGTAAGCATGATGCCGATTGGTGCTAAAGCATGTTTTAACACGGTAAATAAATCTATAACTACAGCAGAGACATAAATGACCACTGTTAACGAATCTCTGTCACGATAGGATTTTCAATCGTCTTTAATTTTTTTTAACATGAAGAGTACATGTCTTGTCATCACCCCGCGGGAAACCTAATTCTATACATCGTAGTGAATATAAAAAATCTCAGATACCAAAGTATAAATCAACAGAATGTCCAGGACATAGATACAAATCCGGTAAAAATGGACAAACACAAATCAACTGAAAAGTTAAATGAATCTTATACAGATACTTCAATACCGCTACCATTATATTTGATTTACTTTTGTACAATATGAAATTAGTTTCTGTATTATGGTAGACTTTAAAATCCATATTATAAACACCAATATTATTTATCCTTTATAGATCCCCTTCATGAAGATGTCAATGTTGACATTTTGAATTTATGGTTGCCGGCGAAAACCGATAAGCCTGGCTCTGATTTTAAGGTCAAGACTTTTTTAAAAGGTGGAATTTAAATTAAAGGAGACATTATGACCAAAATAAACAATATTTAGTTGTTTTTTACCCGTTGGAAGATAGGTGTGTTGCATTTAAAGTTATATTCCAACAAAATTGTATTGAAAGCATCTTTAATGTGATATATTACTTTAATTAGTTCGATATGAAACTTGTAACATATTCTATTAAAAAGTAAAGTCGGGGCTTGTTTTTGAAACACCCTGTATATTCGAATACAGAGGTACTATCAGTACTACGCATTAACCCTATTTTATTGTTCAAGCTTCTAATATTACTTAATCCAAGCTATCTATGCTAATCGAGGTATTTACGAAACAGTTTATTAAATAGACCATGACGCATCTTTATCAATGCGAATTTAAACGATACGTATCGCCAATGTGTGGACAAACAACATCCTACTGACCTAAAGAGAGAGAAAATCTGTGTCAGGGGCAAGATTTACATCGCAATAATTGTTGTAAATAAGAAAAAGCGTTGCTCCGAGGCTGATCAGCCTGACTCCTGAATGTGAAGAATTGTGAACTGACGGCAATTATTCAAGGTGGAGATATATTTCTTTTGATAATCAGATGGTGATTCACTCTAAGTTTGAATCACTTCGAACAGATTTGGAATAAAGTGGCATGTGTCATACTCTCAATTGCGCACCTTAAAACCTCAGAATGACCTTAGTGTTAAAAATATAGCCATTTCATCGGGATACCTTGTCTGGTCTCCTGCATTAGAAGCTGAAGATTGATTTGGCTTTCAGGTTTTTCCTTTTAAACACTCGTGTATTCATATTATCCGCATGCTTAAAATATGAGTATGTGATCTGCTGATTCACTGAACAAATTGCTAAAAATAAAATTTCTTTACTAATATACTTTTTTTCATTCGGCTGTCATCTGCGTTTTTCAAAGATTGTGCTTTATAATGAGATTATTTTGTGATTTCCTAGTAATCAATCTAAATGCCTTTTAAACTATTTCAGTTTTCTCAATTTTTTCTGATCGTGTTTGATATAACATGGATAATGTTTTATTTCTTTTTTGTCGTTTTTTTTTTATTTTGAGTGTTTTACGCCATACTCAATAATTTTTAAGTTATATGGTGGTGGACAGTTTTTAATGGTGAAGGGGAAAACAGGTTATAACGTACTCGGGAAGAGACCACTGGCCTTCCGCAAGTAAGATGGCAAACTTTCTCACAAAATTAGCTTAGGTTCCAGCGGGACTCGACACCTGCGCTGACAGGAATTTTGTATTTATCAGGCAACTTTACATTAAGGGATTTCAGCAAAGAATAACTATTATTTGTAACAGAAAATACACACAATTATGTACTGTTCATTAATGCTAATCGTGTTATATTCGCGAGAATTTCATTTACGCGTAATTTCGCGAGAGCTCTCGCTTGCGAAAAAAATGATAATCGCGTAATGAAGTACTATAATAGTATCACGAAATGGGATTTGGAAATCGCAAAAATATCATCTCGCTAATATAGTTAGAATTTGTGTGTTACGAAAATAATGCGCCGCGAAGATTTCCGGATTTACAGTAAGTGGCAATGTATAGGGGGTTCTCGCACAAGATTATATGAAATACTGTAAATAAGCAATGACATAATAGAACAGTGAACTTTCAAGTTAGCCCGGATTACCTTTATAATCCTGCTTTTATTATCGCCAGTTGCGTGATTCTAGAAAAATGTTCCTCAGTGTTATTTCCGGTTTCGATAATATATAGATAGCCCCCTTAGCACAATTGGTAAAATCGCCCCAAGTGTTCGGAAGGTCCTGGGTCCGATTCCCGGTCTGTCCGCACTTTTTTCTTTGCCCAATACATTTCAGTAATTTAGATTTCAACTAAATAACCCACTGTGGTATGTTTTAAAAATCTCTTAGGTTTTTTTATACAAAATAAACTCATTGTGCTAAAAAGTAAAAATATTTCCATTAATTTTACTTACGTTGCGAAGGTAAATATGAAAACCGGAAGAACATATGAGGAACAAATCGAGAAGGAGCGAATAAATGCAGTATCATAACGGTAATCCGGGCTTACTCGAAAGTTCCGTATTATTATAATCTTACTAGATTTGCCACGAAAAATATTGTGCTATTTAATCTAAAATCTCAGATACCAAAGTATAAATCATCAGGATGTCCAAGATATAGATACAAGTGTGGCGAACATTGGACAAACACGGACCTCTGGACATCAAGAGTTGGAGCAGGTGTCATGGAGGAGTAAGCATCCCATGTTGACCGGTAACACTCACCTGAGTCCACAGATAAGTTTAAATGAAGTAGATAAGGAAGAAATGCTCGTGACAGTTGGTACAGACGACTCAACATTTCGTTTTAGTGAAACATAGTAATCGCAAACAAGAATATTTTACTGACCGTCAACTTTGCAGAACGTTGACACCAAACGAGATTTTCGATATCGTTATATCTAATCGAATGCGAATGTGAGAGCGTATTTCTAGAAGAACTCACGGGCCATTTGAAACCTTCATGAATGTCCTCCCAGTCTGTTTGTAGAGAACTGGTGGTCTCTTCCACATGGTTACAAGTCTATCGTGCATTGTGCGTAGTAATACGTTAGGTCTTCATGCTCAGAACTATGTTATCCGGTTGCCTGTATACCCATTAAAATAGTCTGATATTAAATCAGTTAATATTTTGTCTAAAAATCTTCTATATGACAGAAAATGTGATTTAAATGATTTATAGCCGTAATCTTAATCGTTCACGAGAAGCGTTGCTGCTACCATGTATACAGAAATACAACATCCTCTCACAACGTGTCTAAGTTGTGACACAGATTCTATGAGTCAAGTTTTTAAAGCGCTTGTCGATGAAACCTTAACTTTATTAACTGATTATTAATCAGCACTTTTCTAATATAATGTTTAGGGAATTCTGTTTGTGTCGTGGTGAGCGCAGGTTTGCATTTAAAAATTGGCACCACGGATTTTTTTATTTTCCTCCAGAATCCTCATTAACCCTTTGTTTAAGTGACCTCCGCATCGATGGTTTAGCCATGAACGGTACACTGACACTTTTTTCATCATGTTGTGAACAAGTGCATGTGTGCACTAGTTTTGATTAGTATGTCATAAAAAGTATATCATGTGTGAATCAGAAAACGCTTGTCTTTCTTTTTAGCATAATTAAGTGGTCATGGGTCTACCATTTTCAGACAAGGTGTATCAGAAAACGTAATGGACGAGGCTGTATTTGTCTGCAAACAAACATTAAAGTGCAGATGTAGCTATACTATAGAAAAATCATTTGCAGAGGAGAATGAAACGTCATGTCATACAGTTTTGCTTTCCGTGACTGATTTCGGTGTTTATTGTATATCCCCGAGAAGTAACGGATGTCCGTAAATAAGAATATTGGTTTATGAGTAGAGGAGATCGTAAATCGCCTCGTACTTATACAAAGGACAAAGCCTTGGGGAATGTAATGTGTCTTAAAAAGTGTGTACGTGATAATGACTGTGTCTACACATATAACAACTACTATTGATAAATATGGCATATCATCATCATCGTCATTATCTTCGTCATTATCTTCATCACCATAATCATCATTATAATCATCATCATCATCATCATCATCATCATCATCATCATCATCATCATCATCATCATCATCATCATCATCATCATCATCATCATCGTCATCGTCGTCGTCGTCGTCGTACCGTCGTCGTCATTGTTGTTGTTGTTGTTGTTCCTGTAGTTTTTGCTTTTGTTATTATTATTATTGGTGTAACTGCTATTGCATCGACTGTTGTTATTGTTATTGTTGCTGTTGTTGTTCTTATTGTTATTGATGTTGCTGTTGTTGTTATTATTATTGTTATTGCTGTTGTGTTTGTTATTATTGTTATTGTTATTGTTGTTATTTTTATATTGCTGTTGTTGTTGTTATTATTGTATTGATGTTGTTGTCGTTGTTGTTATTATTGTTATTTATGTTGTTGTTGTTATTATTGTTACTTATGTTGTTGTTGTTGTTATTATTGTTATTGATGTTGTTATTATTATTATTGTTATTGCTGTTGTTGTTGTTATTATTGTTGTTAATGTTGTTGCTGTTGTTGTTGATGTTATTATTGTTATTGATGTTGTTGCTGTTGTTATTATTGTTATTGATGTTGTTGTTGTTATTATTTTTATTGTTATTGATGTTGTTGTTATTATTGTTATTGTTATTTATGTTGTTGTTGTTATTATTGTTATTATTGTTATTGATGTTGTTGCTGTTGTTATTATTGTTATTATTGTTATTTATGTTGTCGTTGTTGTTGTTATTATTGTTATTTATGTTGTTGTTGTTATTATTGTTATTGATGTTGTTGCTGTTGTTATTATTGTTATTATTGTTATTTATGTTGTTGTTGTTATTATTATTGTTTTTGATGTTATTGTTATTGATGTTGGTGTTGTTGTTGTTGTTATTATTGTTATTGATTTTGTGGTTGTTATTATTGTTATTGATGTTGGTGTTGTTCTTATTATTGTTATTGATGTCGTTGTTATTATTAATGTTATCGATGTTGCTGTTGTTGCTGTTATTATTGATATTGCTGTTGTTGTTATTATTGTTATTGCTGTTGTTTTTGTTGTTGTTGCTATTTTGCCATTATGTGCTGTGGATAAAGTCTTGATAGTTGGACGAATCGCTATTTTAAAAAGGAATCCTTAAAGTGAAGTCCGTGTCAGATCTAATGGGCTACACTTTCACGATTTGCGGATAAGAATGTTTAACAGCTTGATCTCTTACGGGCATTAGCTGCGTATACAAAATAAAATGTTAGTATTTTTTCTACGTTGACTACTTTCACTTTATGTACAACAACAAATAAGAGCAATGAACAGGCCTAAAACTTATATACTTATATATATTTTGTGCGGTATTCATACACAAACAGTAAGGTTGAGTTAATCACTTGCAATTGAAAAAGTGCCGAATCTGGGTCTATCAAGCAATTTTTACAAAATATATATACATATATAAGAATGTTTATGTCTGTGTATATCACTTTGTAGTCATTGCATATCAAGCTAAGTAGGAAAATGGAGGGAGGGAGGAGGGAGGGGGAGGAGATTTTTCGGAAAATTCACAGTTATTACCCCTTTAACAAAATTTAATTTTTAATGAAAAAACAGCAGTTTCAGCTGAATCTTCATGACATCTTACTTATTGCATAATTATAATCACAAAGGTTCAAAATGAATTCTCAACAAAGTGCACTCCACTCCTTTGTAACATTAATGTTAAGAATTAATTCAGAATTACTTTTTATTGACACTAGTGACATTGATTATGTTTTATGTGAAATCGATAGCTATTAAAACTAAATAAGGTAATCGATGAAAATTGGAAAAACATACAACTTAATACTTAATAACTTAATAAAAGCTATAATTTCAATAACTACAATTTATACTACTACTACTACTATTGCTACTACTACTAGCACTAGTAGTAGTAGTAGTACTGAGTTATTACTATCATTTTGTTCACAAAATCGTGTTTACAAACAAGTGTCAAAATCTTCAATCCACTAGAAGTAATATGCCGGGTCATGTAGCTTCTGGTTGTATCCAACCTCGAAATAAATTTGTAACTTTTACCATAGGATGAATAGGAGCCAAATACGTGTGACGAAATGTCCACTCTATATTTCCCAAATGTCCGCCTCAGGTTCTTACATTCGTGTTCTGCAATGATGTCATTCAATGCATCTGAGATGTTAAAATAAAATATATAGAATACAGGATATGCATCATTATATCCCGATCTTCCATACCAGACCAATGTCCAAATTGTACTGACCGTTCAATCATTTATGAAAGCATCCAGAAGGTCCAAATCCAACTCGGGACAGACATTGTAACCAAACTCTTCACTTACACTGTCTTCCCTTTTCCTGTATTCGCCGTCTTTACTTAACTTCGAGGGGCATTAGTTGTATTTACTAAAAGAAATATTTCGATTTTTTTCTACTTTTACTTGTGCTTTATGTACAATAACAAATAAGAGCTATACACAGGCATAAAAAATCTTATATTTCTAAATATTTTGTGAAAAAGACCAGGTCCAATGTGGTATTAATATACAAATAGTAACGCTGAGTTAATGAATTGCAAATGAAAAAGTTCCAAAGCCGTTTTTCACGAGCAATTTTCACAAAATATATAGGAATTTTATGCCTGTGTACATCTCTTTTTTATTTTTGTATATCAATCTAAGTAGTAAAAAGGGGGGATTTGACAAAAGAAATACAGCTAGTGCCTCTTTAAATATTGTTATTTTTCTTTATTGAAATGGCAATACTTGTAAATTGTATATACACAAATTGTACGCAAGCCATTTCATCATATCTTATTTCAATTCATTATATATTGTTGTATTTACAGAGAGCCTAGTAAGTTGTCAGAACTGCGTTGTGCCTTATCCCTTTTGTTGCATATGCAGAGGGTCTATGCATCCTTCCGTTTTGCAAATGCCCATCTTTGGTATATGTTTATAACTCATTCCTAACCATTGAAAGTTGATAAATTTTAGTTACTGTTGGAAAATATAACAAATGGATACACCATTGAGGAATTCGTGTGTTAAATGTATTCAATTTGAAAAGACAATGTCAAAATTGCAAAAAACATCACTTTTTCTGACTGCATTCATATTTTCAAAGTTTTAAATAAAAAATAAAAATGAAGAATAATCAAAATTCAAAGTCCTCAAAATTTGATGAAAATACATATTCGACTTTTTCCAAAATAGGGCCTATAGTTTAGTGATTGTTTAGATTTTAGAATGCAGTGTTGCTTTGGGTCAGTACAATCATAGCATGCGTTTTTCTATACACCATACCCGGATGTTCAGACATAATTTATGTCACGTGATATCCGGTTATATGTATGAATTTTTACACGTTGTACTCATACCGAAAGTACCATAATATATGTTTACACTAAGCAATTAATTCGTATTGTTCAGATAATTCAAAATCATGAAACGATGTGTCAAAATGCTATGTTTCATGTGTGTGCATGGGACCACTTGCTGTCATTTTAAAACAGAACACCTGACGACGAAACAGTTAATGTCTATATCAAAGCCTTAATTGTGTTTGACCCGCCACCTACCACTCGTAAAGTAAGTGCTCTTCCGACTTCACTTCCGATAAAAGTCACGTGACAGTTGTCACACCATTGATATCAAGGTAGCGCTAAATACTTCACCAGTCTGAATGTACATTATTACAATGTATTATCAAATTGTTTTGACGATAAAAACGATAATATCAACTAACTTTTGAAGTTATACGATGAAATAAAATATAATAGTCCAAGTCTAGAATAAACTTTTAGAGTTGGAAATATAAAATATATTTATCTTGTTCTTTATTTAAATGGTATTTTAGGCCACACTGAAACACTTTTCAGTTTCAAAATGACGACAACTTTTCAGTGGTGGGGTAGATAACTCATTAACAGTGTGTCCGCAAAGAGACCACCGATGTTCCGTAATTAAACTCGCATACTTTTGCACAAAATCAACTTTGGTTCTAGTGATATTTGAACCTATTCCAGAACCTTAAGCGCGATGCTCTAACCACTTGGTCAAGTATGACTCCATCTGCTTTTAAATAAAATTATGCATATGCTATTTTAAAATGTGTAAACCTAAGCCCTTTTCTCTATCAGATATCTAATTTTAAAATCTGCGAAGGCAAGGAATATATATGCGAATGATATTTATTTATTATATTGAAGTCTGTTATCCTTTTCTAAATTGTTGTTCTCTAAATGTCATTTGCACAATATATGAGATGTCTTTTACAATGTTTTTAAATTAATCAAAGCTATTTTTTCTATGTCGATCCGTCAAAGATCTTTCAATTTATATTATATTAGAAATTTGTTTAATCCCTATTACGTAAAGATTGTATAAATAGAGTTATATGGATTGCATTTGAATCAATTTATCTCAATTTATCTCAATTTATCTAAACATGTAATTGAAAATAAGAAATATCAGTTGTATGAATAAATAACTTATCTTCAATTAGCTGTTGTTTGATTATATCTTTTATTCAACTTTTTGTTAAAGGGATGATTTTTCAAAAGAAATGAAGTTTGTGCAAGTTTGAATAAATATGTTCATTATTTCTGCTTAAAATATCAGTGGTTTAATATAAAAAGACGGATACCAATTTATTCATCGTCAGGAAGTTCTAGAAACAAAACAATGATCTGATGAACATTTGAAAAACACGGACTTCTAAAAATTCACAGGTGGGATTAGATGGCATGCAGGAGTAAGTCGGTCACCATCTAGAACACGGTCAAATTCAAATTAATTCAGTGAGGAATTAATCCTCGTCAGAATTGAAAAATAAAAAAACTATCGAGAAGGTAACTATACATGTCATTAAATATTGTGATTGCAAACAAGACAGTTACAAGACAGTTACTGTATGCCATTGAACATAAGCTCTGATGATCTCCATGACAACAACTTGTCAGTACGTAGTTTACTTCCTCTGTATATGAAATGATCATATATTGAACACGCATTGGCATATCGAAACATCTGCGATAAATAAATAGCATATGCGGGTGAAAATGGACATTACTAATACAATGTTTACACTTGAGGTCAGCTACTCGGATAATAATTCTTTTTTTTTTATTTTTTTTATTTTCAGAAATGTTTGCAATACAGTCTATACACAGTATGAAAATAATTTCACTTCATTCATATTTAAACAAGTATGAAATATATTCAGTTCATTCATATATAAAATATATATATACATGCATAAATACCAACATGTACTGTAACTTTAATATTTAGTTATACTCCATTTAACTGTATTGTTTTGAAAGAAAGAGAGAAGGAGAGAGTATAGTAAAGAAGGAAAGAGAATGTAGTTGAGGATATAAATTTTCAATCAACACTCGGGTGCATGTGTGCATACTGTTCAAGGATAGGATTTATAAAACAAATATCTTATTTCGATTGTTTGTTTATTGTTGTTTAACGTCCCACTCAAGAATTTTTCACTCATATGGAGACGTCACCAAATGCCGGTGATGGACTTCAAATTTTGGCCTATGCTCGGCACTTACGGTCATTGAGCAGTGAGGGTTCTTTAACGTGCCGACACCTACTGTGACACGGGACCTCGAGTTTTACTGTATCATCCGAAGGACATGAATCCAACCTGCCGCCGGCTGGACTCGACCTCACGACCTCACGATCAAGAGTCGAATGCGCTACCGACTGAGCCAGGCCGGCTCTCTTATTTCGTAATCACAGTGATGACAATTACATATCAACGCATGAAAAGTATTATCATCTGGACATGTATAGTGATGTAAATAATATATAAAGTTAGGCTTAGTCAGGCATTATCTGTATCAATCACTTTTCATCATTTTTCCCAAGCACCTTCAAACGATATGTTAAATATTTGATCTAATGTACTTGCAATATATTTCTGCAGAAATATATCGGATAGTAAAAATTAAATAAATAGTAAAATATGGCACATAAAAAAGTGACTATGACTATGAGTTTGGCAAATTTTTTTTGTCTGTTTGTTTCATTTTATGACATCTTAAAAAGTAGTATGTTTTTTTCGAAATTGACTATATTGATATAAGTACAAATCAGTATCAAAATTAGTAATTCGTCATATCCCATTTCTTGATTTCAAGAGGTCCGTGTTTCTCCATTTTTTACCGGATTTGTACCTATATTTTGTACATCCTAGTGATTTATACCTAGGTATCCGAGACTTTTTTTATATATTTGACAGCCAATATCTTTTCAACAAAATGTTGACTGATCCTAAATCAAGAAAACAAAAACAAAATGCATAGAAGACAAAGACGGATATCGCTTTGTGTACACACGGACAAGAATCTCTATACAAGTGAAAAATTGTTTATGAGGCGTATAACACGATTTTTTAAAAACATCAATGATCACGTGGAAAGGATTATGTAACATGTGTTGATAACAACACATTAGGACTACTTAACTATAACTACAATAAATCTCGACCAGAACGAATTTTACAGAACATAAAACCTGGATTCGCTATATCAGCATTTCGCTATATAGTTACGGTATAACGAAATGAAATATGTATCGGACAACTTTGTGCGTGTATTACATAAGGAATAACAGCAAAACTCATACTCAATTTTGAATGTACATTTATGTATGCCTGTGGCCTAATTTTACAACTTGTAAAACACTTTCAGTGGCGTGTCAGCAATCCAAAGAATATTACGCGATTCTTATTACGAGTGCTGAATAACTTTCGAATTAGC
>BROG01000944.1:32500-57500 GCA_030159075.1 Atrina japonica | reverse complement strand
CCAAATGGTCATAGAGACTCAAATTGTACAAAGTAATTAGCAGTTCTGTAGTTTTAGAAAAGAGAAAATATCAGATATACTTGAAATTTCTACTCAGGGTGAAAAGCTGAAGACTAATCCAAACCAGAAATACCAATGGAATCCATAACAGATATCGGAACTCTGGAAAATTACCCGGGAACCAGCTGAATTGTGTGCGGCGGCAATTCCGCTCTTTGGAAAATTGAAACATCTTTCATTGTCTGTGATAAACTTTCGATTACATCATGAACACAGCATGTCATTGTGTAATTGTGTTTCTTATTTTGAGGATCTCCGAATATTTTTCAAATGCTCGAAGTATCGGACACACAGGTACGAAAATAACATTACTCTTTTACAATACCTTCCTTTTGCATTGTTTTTTACTTCTGTTAAATGCCACGAACATTATTTTTTATCACATTTATATTACCTCACCTAACAGGAGAGTTCTACATCGTCTGTTTAAGTAATCATTCACGAAACTTCAACCTATCATTAAATGAGACTATCAAGATAAGAGATCGCTAGAGTCATGAATACCATTTGATCAGCTTCAGCTTTTTGTCCAAATTCAAGTGGGGCGGACGAGTGGTTAGAGCATCGCACTTTGACCCATGCATTCTCTCACTTCTGGTCAGCCCAATTGTAAGCCCCGCTGGAACCTAAGCTGATTTTCGTGAGAACGTTTGCCACATTACTTGCGGAAGGTCGGTGGTCTTTCCCAGGGTACATTGCAACCGGTTATCGCCAATATGTAACTAAAAACTTGTTGAATGTGGCTTGAAATACAATTCAAAATTTTCAAAATTCAAAATTCAAAATTCAAATTCGAGTTTTTCTTTGTTTCTAACCTGCTAATTATTGTTACTGAAAAGGTTCAGATTCGGTAGAATCAAATGAATGTTAAAGATTTCATTAAGATGTATTTTTTTAAACTGGCTTTCTTGTGGTATTTTTGTACTCAGACCAAGAATTCTTGTTTGCCATTTTTTAACCATTATTTTAAATATGTGCAATGGTTATATCTTTAGTAAAAATATGTAAATAGAACAAAATCACGGAGTTGCTAAACAAATTTACCGTCATTTGTATAACATGTTCTTTATTTAGAATGAAAGAAAACATAAGAAGTGACAACAGGTTAATCGGACTTAGTCTAGACATTTAAGAGTGTTAAAGTGCTGACACGATTAAAGTTGTTTTCCTTCAGTGTCTAGCCTAACTATGAAGTGTTCATCGGGAAAATTTTTATTTCAAGGTTCCCGTCAAATTAATTACTGAAATGCACTACAGGTGCATTTAAAGGTTTCATGTCCGCGGGAAATTTTACCAGACGTATCTAATTGTATAGGAAAAAACACGGATTGCTAAAAATTTGAAAATACAAATGCTTAAGATTTACAACAAAATGCTAAATAAAGAAGTCGTGCATCAGCATATTACAAACATGTGGACTGAACGTCTCATTTGACTTCATTAGGGCACCAAAATCATTTTACCAGACAAAATATTGACATAATCAAACTACTCAGAAATATATATATATATATATATATATATATATATATATATATATATATATATATATATATATATATATATATATATATATATATCCATTTTGCTTCACAAGTAATCATTAGTTGCATTATGCATTAGGATTTATTGCTGACAAAGGCGTAATAAAAATATCACATTTGTCACCATTTCTCGACGCCTTAATCTAAGCATGTCTCTAGTGTAACACTAATCACGCAGACTTTGTATTATTGTTTACTCTTCAATAATTACCTATGCACATTTCGTACCTATAGGCCTAATGGTTTAAAATAATAATATTTGTATAAAGATTATATAAAGATATTAGTCAATGATGGCCGATAAGTAAGAAACTAAAATTGTTGATATACATACATACTTACATACATGTATCTTGTTTAGGATATTTAATACACAGCGGAATTTTCCTCTAAAACAGCTTGCTTTTGTGCATCATAAAATTAAAACTCATTGAAAGTGGGAGAAAAACGGGATATTTGGTTTTTTTATTGTATGAATGACATTCAGGACACCCTAATTACTATTGATCTTTTTACTTCAGGTGTTTTGAAATTATTCCTATGGTTACACATGTATATATATATTATCTCTGTATTTGTGCTTTATGTATATATATATATATATATATATATATATATATATATATATATATATATATATATATATATATATATATATATATATATATATATATATATATATATATATATATATATATATATAGTAGAACTTCGATGAGCGATGAGTCAAAGTTCAAGGGACCACCCGGAAAATTTCGAAACAACGGGACTTTGACTCATGGATTGTAACTGAGAACCATACTTTTTAGTTCCACGGGTTCTATAAGGTGTATATGAGTGTTTGGAAACCATTTAAGACATGTACGGTCATAATGATTAATAAGTAGTGCTAAATTAGCTTAATTTTCGTGAAATTAATATATTGAGAGTTTATGAGAAAGAGAAAAACTATTATGGTTCGATTTGTATGTAGGAATTTTCGTTGTTTTTTTATAGAAATGAATACGAATATATATTCGAAACATCTAGAGATTCGACTCATAAAAATTCGAATTATTGAATGTTTATTAGAAGCGTTAAATAACAAAATTATTCAGGACTTTGTGAATAGTTCGAAACATCGAGAAATTCGAGTAATTGATGTCTGCTGTATATACAAAATATCAATTACCAACGATGATGATTTTTGTCATGTCAGCAATATTCATAAACAGCATCAAGCATGTTATTTATCATCAGCCCATAACCTGGTATTTCGGGACCAGCTGATCATTTTGTACTAAATTAATATTTCCAATAGATAGCACCTTAAACTTCTAACCACCTCAAAAGCTTTGAACCATACGGCTCCCAAAATAAATAAATGTATTGAAAAACTTTTAATACTATTTCAACTGACGAGGTCTTATTGACAGAAACGATCGTCTTAAGCATTTGTTCTGGCCTCCCTTTTTGCAAAAACTTTTACTTTGGTAACATGTTGATACTAATTATAGTTTAACATTATGGACATGACTTAATCATTTAATGAATGCGATTCTAACAGAAAAAAAACATTAATTTCCCTCCCAATCCTTTATTTCATAAATAGAATAGAAATATGCCTTGGACAGACATTTATACCGTTTTGCCAGGTCGGAATCCCTCTGACCGATTTCAACTAGAGTCTTACTATTGGGAGGAAACTTCCCCATCCAATTAACACGCCCATGTAAGATTATATTTCTCTTTTTCACTGAAGAGTTGTAGGTATGACGTAACTCCACTTCCATTTAATTGGGTACACGGGAATGAAATATGCATTGTTTACTTGCATGGCGGATAATGAGGTCATTGGTATTACATTTATAAGTTGTATGTATGTTTACATCTCGTTCATTATCAGAATGCTACATCCATAACACAAAATTAAGTAACCTAACGGCAAAAATTGAGGTTGACAAACTCCAGTGCAAACCAGAAACGACCAACTGACATACATTTTAACTGTAAATTCATATTATTATTTTGACTGGGGTGAAAAAACTTATCAAAATCGCATTGGTGTATTTTGGGTTTGTAAATGACGTAACAATTTGGAATTCCGAGTCAGTGTTTGACCGCCAGGTCAGGTTTAGAACAGAACTAATATTACTATAATATTGTGTTATCTTAATGTTTTAATATACAATATAAGTGGATTGTTAGCGATATTCAATTTTAGCGATCTCAGAAACCTCGCTAAAAATGCCAAAATTGAATCTTCGCTAAAAAGTCTGCCTATACGGTGTCAAGAATGTAAATATTTTTTTTAATTTTGTGATAACAGTTGTCGTGATATACTCGATTTATAGTAATACACAATCCTTTGATGTAAACCGACAAACACTATGCACGCCATGACCTTATTTCTGTGCGGTTATTATCCACATACAGTGAAACCAGTATATAGGGGGAACCCAAGGGACAAGAAATTATTGACTTTTATGTGCAGGTGACCTTTATACAAAGGCTCAATTTAGTTGAAGTATGCAGTCAAGGGACTTGAAAAACTGGCCCTTATAAACAGGTAATCCTTATATAGAGGTGGCAACTATAACAGGTTTTTCTGTACGTTTATTTATCTAATCAAGATCAATTCAGTTATCCCTATGTCCAATTGTCAAAGATGTTTAACTTATGAAAAAGACATTTTATATTTTACTCTAAACATCTAGAAGACTAAGATGAATACCTTTACTATTCAAATGCAATAACATTTTTATGATGTTTGTTAACAGGTATCTCATTCTAGTTTGTCATGTAGATATATCGCGCCGTGACATTTATACGATATGAATTGTCACATATTTAGTACGTTGTTCGTCATTTTGGCTATTGTGTCGCTAGATGTGCAATGTATCTGGCCGTAATACCGTTTATCCTTGCTCCCCTGTATAGGTTATTCCATGTGGGGTTTTATAAACCCAAAAATAAAATTCATGAACATGAAGATAAGAAATTTCAGATTTTGTATTGGAGATGAAAAAATATAGTTCCGTTGCGTAATCATAATATGTTATAGGTGCTGTATACAGCTTAATCATTGACTACACTTGTGTGATTGGCGTATAAATACAAGCCTGGTCCCCGAGGCATACGCTGAACCATACCAGACAATTTCTTATTAATACAGGAAAACAAAGTGCTGAACAATACTTCTGTTTAGATTAAATGATATTGTTGCAAAGTTTACAATATTACTAACAGTACTAAAGTTATAGTTTTACAAAAGAGACCAAAACAAATGCCAAAGCCGTTCATTTGTGTCGATTAGACATCATCAGTTGAGTTCAAATTTAATAGAATTGTATATTTCCGAAAGAAAAAGTGGTATCATACAAGGCAAAATAATAAACCTCTATTATTTCAGTTATAAATATATATAGTTCAATGAATCAGTAGTAGGTCAGATACAGCTCTTTAATATCTTTTTGAAAATGAATGTGTTACAATAAAGTGGCCTTTTCAGGCTATTTTAACCTGTTATATTACCCATAGCGATACACAACCATTTTTCCTTGGGAGCCAATAGGACGGTGTTTTGAATGCATTTTTGACATTTTCTTCTTGAAACTATTCGGTTACTTTCCGTCATATTCGGTTTATACAATATCCGAGATGGAGGGAACAAAGTCAGTGTGGAGTTTATTATCCCTGGGTCACTGCTTGTGTAGGTCGGGCCGAACTCAATGAATGACAAAACCTTTTTATCACATGTTTTCAGTGCTATTTAATGTTTATGTTAGAGGCACTCAGTCTTGCCTCGCCAATTATTGTATTGAATCGCAACCACAACCCGCTTGCCATAAAATAGAAAACAGCCTTCTCTATCTTCAATTCCTTGGTCCTTGTAACCACATTAGAACTCATTCATTTCAAACGACGGTAAAAGTCCACTGTCAGAGTTTGGTCGTGTATGATTTTGAATCTTAATATTGCAAAAGAATTCATCTGTAAAATTATAATTTTTTTATAGATAATTTACAAACATATTGTCTTTTACAAACATTTTAGTTTTCAAAAGTTTTATAAGAAAAATATAGTCACTGTTTTACATAGAAAAGAAACAATTGATCATGCATCGCCACGATGTAACTGAAATATCATTGAAAGTGGCGTTTAACAAACATCTTGGTCACTCCCGAATTATGACAGTAGACCATACTGTCCATTGATTTGGATGAGTCTAAACGTGACCACAGGGGTTGTCGAGGTAAAAGAATATGCTCGGGTGAACGTATAACTTCAAAGTTCAAAGCCGGTCTTTGTAATAACTGTGGTGTAAATGTCATGGTCCTTTGAAATAAGGCAACTGGGTCCGGGTTATATCATAACTCATGGTAGATTCGTTGCACTAAAACATATCCTACTTTGACATAACTTCATATCGATTTGTTGAATTTCTCGCTCTTCATATTTAACATGGTAATAGTAATATCCTCAGGTATGCCAATTAATATAAAAGCGGGAGATAAAAACAATGTTGAATGTGAAATGTCATGGGCTTAGGTGGTGAGTTTTGATAATCCTATCATTATATAATATTCCGTGTCGCACACGTAATGATTACGACACCAAACCCGGAACAGCAGTAAGCAGTATAGGTCCACAGTGAAGACAACCAGAGACAATACACTGACGTAGTGTCTATGGCATTCTTCACGTAGATCAAACAGAAAACACTACAATGTAGCGCTGGTACTATTGTGTTCTCTCTGTGTTATATAATACTGTCCGTCATGGCCGGCTCTGTGACGTATGTACTTTTGGAACAAGGTCGTATTGGCATGACAAAATATAAAACTACATAATATAAACACCTTTGAAAAAGTAATTAGTCTAGATGATGCAACATGCTGAGAAAAACATTAATTAGATAATTGAGACAACCGATAACAGAACCAAATACCAAAATTTGAATGGAAATTTTTATCGCTGATTATGTAACACTAACTGCATATTTGGTGCTGTGCTGCGTATTACACGGGAATCGGTATTATGCAATCTAAAAATGTATGGCACTCGTAGTCATCCTTACCTAAAATATTATCAAAACACAACCATCAGTAACCTTCCAAAGCATCTGCTACAGTTAAAGTGATAAAAACGCAGAAATATGAAAATTATTTTGAAATAATTTTTTTTTATAATGTTCATACATTCTTCCCATTGCACTTGATAACAAAGTTATACATTGTACTATAGAACTGTGACATTTAGTCATTTCAAATGAGTCGTATAATTGATAATTATTACATTGCAATTATACAGTAGCCTTTGGCTACAGCTCTCCACAAAAACACAAAATATGTTGTTACAATGTTTTGTATTAGAAACTCATAACTAACGACTTCACACTAAGCGTACATGTCTTTTACAACCGTATCGCGTGCCTACGGTCATAATATTGCACTAAAACTACAAATCCTTTCAACTTTCTCAAACAAAGTAAGAAAATTAATGAGTCATGGTTTGAAAAATGTACCAAATTTTTTGACCGTCGCGCCGAATTTTCTAGACATTTTTGAAAGTATCTATTTCTCATAATTAACACCAATGAACTTCTGACTAAGTGCAGATGAACCCACAAAACTGTATTTTTCATTCTTCAAAAATAAAAAAGAGACAGTCACAAAAGGCAAAAGTCACGATCATGATTTTCCTTCAGTTCCGTATATACTTATTTATTTATTTATTTATTTATTTATTTATTTATTTATTTATTCGTTCGTTCGTTCGTTCATTCATTTATTCATTCATTTATCCATTTATTTATTTATCTATTTATTTATTTATTTATTTATTTATTCATTTATTTATTTATTTATTCATTTATTTATTTATTTATTTATTTATTTATTTATTTATCTATCTATTTATTTACTTACCTTTTTATTTATTCAATTATTTTGTTCTGTTTTGTCTTGTTTTCAATAGCGTTCTCCGCCGCAATGAACAATTTTCAGTTACATGGTGGTGGTCAGCTTTTAATGGTGATAACGAGAATCCGATCACGTGGTAACCGGGAAGAGACTACAGGTCTTCCGCACGTGACAAACTTTCTCCTGCACTGACTAGAAGTAAGAGATTCCCGGGGTTAAAGCGCAAAGCTGAAACCACGGGGCCACGGAGATCCCTATCTTATTTATTTAATTATGTTTAAGTTATTCGTTGTATTTTGATGCCTGGTAAGGCACCATGATAATTATATTTTTTGATAGATAGGTGTTTCCCATGTATCGATATAAAGCTTCCGTTAGGGAACTTACACATTGTAGTTGTAATTTTGGCTTACTTGGCAAAACATTAATCTCGGAATTATTCTCAGTGATAGATATAAAACATATATGTTGTAATGTTTGATTATTTCTATACAATAATTATTCACAAATATGTATATAAATATCAAATATATTACTTTCTTGTAGAGAAAACTAACCTATTTTAAGGTATTTCCATTCAATTTCCTTTTTTCGGAATTTATCGAGATCGCGACGGAAATGTCCGAATTTAACAAACTTATTTATACAATGGATATGTTAATAAACAGCAGCAGTACAATTTCGTCATCCTGTCAATCTGTATACATGACAAATTTAATGAAATTAATTGCGCGAATTCAAGAATGCGCTAATAAGTCTATATCCACTGAGAGCGCAAGAATATGAGTGTGCTAACTTAAACACACATACAGTATAGTTCAGGATGGCGATAATGAATTTAGCGTTATAAATATAATTTTATATAGCAGGAAAAAACATTCCTGAAAATATGCAGCGTTATTGCGAGAATAGCATTGAATCGTGTGGAGATAATTCGAGAATTGTCTATAAATTCGCATAATGGGATGCTAATTGAAAGCAAATGAGAACAGGCTATCTACAATGTGAAGCAACGACCTACCCAAATATTTGTTTTTTCTCTGTGTTAATTGGCTGTTACGTATGTATTTATCACTGTCAGAAAAAATGCACGAATTTCAGAAAATGTAATCCATAAAAAACGCAATATTTTAGAAATGTTTAACATTAAAGTGTGCACGTTATGATTAGCAATACACAAGCATAGCTGTCACCCCCATTATGCTATCTATACTAGGTAAAGACAGACATATTTTATTTGTACAAGACAGAGATATCCCCAAGTAGGAAATCTAGATAAGATTATGACAGCGATAACAATTCCCATCTGTATAACGGTCAGTTAACTCGGTTTCAAGTCGTCTTCGTTCTGTCAAATCAAAGATTCCTTTCTCTTTATGCCAAGGCTTTTCAATCTTTTTTACATTTGATTTATAAAGGTATCTCGTTACCTGGACTTTTATAGCATTCATAGATGTTTATAAAGTATGTTTTCAAATTTTACAATATTTTATTCGCTTAATATAAAAATCAGTCTATTTGACTCTTTCGGCATGTAAATTACGGAATCCGGCATGTAAATTACGGAATATATATATATATATATATATATATATATATATATATATATGTATATATATATATATATATATATATATATATATATATATATATATATATTTGTATACTTTGGTTCTCTCTCTCTCAATATATATATATATATATATATATATATATATATATATATATATATATATATATATATATATATATTGAGAGAGAGAGAGAGAGAACCAAAGTATACAAATATATACAAATGCTCTAGACAATCAGTTGAAATTGAACCTCGAAATAGACATAGCGTTCTGAAAAAGAAATTAATATATAAGTGAAAGATTCTTGAGTGGGACGTTAAACAATAATAAGAAAAAGAAAGTAGCGTCATACAAGGCCAAAAATAACTAATGCATTCCCAATAGCCTAGGAGTAATCGATATAAAAAATATCACTATATTAGCCTTTGAAATACAGAATTTGAACGTTACTATCCATTTGAAAAATGTTTATTTACAGGTAAAATTTTCAGGTAAAAATGTATCTATTGGAGACTCAAACGGTCCATTAGGACTCAGTTGTTCATCTACAGGTTAAATTGTAACCCTCGGATAAATATCATAATCAAGGATTAAAATTTAACCTAGGGTTAATTTCTGTTGCTCAAAGATAGATTAAATATCACTTTGGTTAAATCATCACTTAGATTTTTAAGATCGGTTATATATTTTCACAATTAAGGGCTATGTTTTCAAAATGATTGAAAGACTGTCAGTTTGGAAAAATAAATCCTAGGTTAAATAACCGCCGGTTACAATATTTAAACCAAGGTTATGTTTAACAGGAAGTTACAACTTGGTCCAGGTGTGACAACGGCCTAGTGGTTGGAAATATTATAAACATGATACCAAAATTAGAGTTTTGCAAAAATGTCAAAAAAATAACAATAAGGAAATTATTATGAGAAAATTTTTTAGACGATTGCCTACAACATTGCTTAAAATAGCAAACTTAGAATTTATTAGAATGATAATAGCTCAAAATTGACTTTTTTAACATTTCACATGGACTCTTTCTGGTACAAAGATATGGGCCATGAATAAATATTGGTGAACAAATCACCGGTAAATATGTATGATTTTCCGGCGACAATGAAAAATGCAAAGATGCTTCTGATGGAAATAAGCACCTTACTGTACAGGTCGGTTAGGTGAATTCTAGAAATCCAAAATTCAACTCGTACACTCCGAAGCTAAAAACTATATCGGTCCGAAAATTTACAAAACATTTGTAGGCCCTGCAAAAATAAGAAGTACAAAAGAGTCAATTAGCGTGATATTTGTTAAAAGTCTTAAAGGGGTTTAATGCGTACGTGGACGTTACTCTTTGAAATGACCCAGGCGGCATATTTCACACAAATTAATAGAACAACAGCAGTCAGATAGACACTAATTAAAGATCATTTGTATGTTGATATTTTTCCTGCATTCCAAAAACATTACAACATCGAAATTCGATATGAAAATGAACAAATAAACTAGCAAAATATTAGGTAAAGTTGGATAAAGAACTAATCCAAATTCAGTTGTTTATCACACAAATGTCTTTGTTATAACGTTTAATTTGACATTAAGTTATATCGACGACGTTCTGTCACTAATTAATGACAATGGCTATATGTATGTCAATGGGATATATACCAAAAGCACTAGAAATTAAAGACGCAACAGAATTAAGCACACACGCTTCGTATTCGGACATTTTACTTACTATAGACACAGACGGAAAATTAACAAACAGTATATATGACGTGTCGACTCCAGATTCCTAATCGTCAATACTCCACATAGTCCACAGTAGTATCCCACTATTACCTGCATATAGTGTTTATATTTCACAAATGATCCCATATGCCAGAGCGTGTTCAACATATTAACATTTCATGTACAGTGGTAAACTACTCACTGACAAATTATTGATACATGGATATGGGGAACTGCGTTTGATTCAATGCTCCAAAAATATTACGGTCGGTATAATGACCTTGTTTCGCTAAATGAAGTGTTGAGTTATCTGTTCAGTAGCGATTGTTGAGCGACTGTGGACTAACGGCGGGTGTGACCGGTCAACAGGGAATGCTTACTCCTTACTCCTCCATAACACCTGATCCCGAACTAGAGTTCCAGAGGTCTGTGTTTTTCCTCCTGACTCCACAACAGTTTACTCTTCGGAATATGTATATTTTATAATTGTATATTTTCTTCTGAAGTTCCTAACGTTTAACTGTTTTGTAAATGTGTACTTTATAACTGTCTGTTTTCTACTGGATTCCCTAACCGTTAATTGTTTGGTATATGCACACTTTATAATTGTATATTTTCTTCTAGACTTCCTAACGGTCAACACTTTGCGTATACTAGTATGTATACTTAATGATTGTATTTTTCCTTCTGGACATTTTAACAGTTAACACTTTGGCATATGCACACTTTATAATTGTATATTTTCTTCTAGACTTCCTAGCGGTTTACACTATGGTATTTGCACGTTTAAATTTTATAGCTATCCCGATTATGTTTTGCTTACTTTATAGACAGAGATTGAAAATTAAAAGCCAAGCTATACGACAAATGTAATGATATCGGCTTTCCTATCGTCAACATTTAATAAGTAATATCCTTTCTGTGCCTGCATATGGAGTTTATTTCTCGCAGATGATATCATATGCCAGTGCATGTTCAGCATATGAATATTTCATACGACAAAGGCAAATTTCTTTCTGATAAATAGTTGCCAAAAGGAAATCAGAGTGTTTATATTAAAAGTTTCGACGTTTATACAATTACATTTTTTAAGAAATTCAAGTTGAAAAAAATTGTTATAATATCTTTTAAATAAAATAAAATCGAATGTGAATAACAAATGAATAAACATTTGTATTCTTACATGGATGACATGCTAAATTTCTTTACGTCCATATATCTTTTTATCCTTTTTAGTAAAAATTTTGGTCTGATTGCGGGGTGGTTTTTTTTATCAAATTGACAGCTTGTATGCCTTAGACTCGCGACTTCCTTCTTTATGTAATCCGATTTCACCTCAGCCCATCCCGTGTCCTATTTTCACCTTACTTCCGTATTGTCTCTAATACTTTGGTATCTGTGATTTTTTTCCATTGTTGAAATATGGTTTGGAGCTCACATATCACGTGATCTTCGTATTATCATCATTACGTGATCTGAGAACTGAATAAATACATGCGACCTTTGTCTGCCCTATGTGGGGGCATTTGACCGGAAACTGCCCTGGTCAAAGAATAATATACCTATCAAGAACCACATACCTTACGAGTGGAACGGTTATTAATCGATTCCATTTACATTTATTAAGTGGTTCGTATGATCTCGTTCGCTTATTGTCCGAAGTGTCAAAGAATTAAATTAATCGGCGTAACCGAATCATGAAATGTGCGTTCTGCGTCGATGTGCATGTGAAATACAATTTTGATGACGCAAGCAAAATGATTGAAATGAAAGAGATAGAATGTGTCAAACGTTTGATATGACTAAAGTGATGTCAGAATTGACATCCAGGTGTCCATATGCTTAACAGTTGGCCAGTTTATGGTTCAGAACGAAGTGTAATATGTTCTAGCCAGTTTTAGTCATAAATAGCCGTTCAGTGGGGATCTTTTGCATAGGATTTCGTTAAAAATATTTTTGTCATGAATTATTCTGTGGAAAGCAAAATATCATTCTGTGAATGTTTGAAAAATTGAAGAATTGTATCAAAAATCAAGACGAACTGCTAATGAACTTAAAGAAATGTTGTTGTTGTTGCAATGATGCTTAACGTCGCACTCAATAATCTTTCATTCAGATGGAGAGGGCTTCAAATTTTGGAGTATGCTTGGCACTTACGGTCATTAAGCATTGAGGCTTCTTTAACGTGACGACACCTACACACGGGACCTCGGTTTTCACTGTCTCATCCGAAGAACAGCAATAACCGGCGGCCTCCGCCGAGGCTCGAACACGCGACCCCCGGTTGCGAATCGAGCACTCTACCGCAGAGCCACGACGGCTTTCAACTTACAATAAAATATTAAATATAACAAATGAAAGTCAAATACCTCCGTACATTCATCCTGACTGACAAGATTATCTACCATTAACATGAACAGTGCGGCAACTACCTTACAATAACATCTGAGATAACAATTTAAAGTTATCTTTGTATATTTATTTTGGCAAACAAGGTAAATTAAAGGCATGGTAAATTACCCTTAACAGTGCAACATTAACCTTCAGACCAAACAAAATTAGTTTGTTTGTTTGTTTGTTTGTTTGTTTGTTTGTTTATTGTTGGTTAACATCCCACTCAAGAATCTTTCACTCATATGGAGACGTCACCAAATGCCGGTGAAGGGCTTCAAAATTAGGCCTATGCTCGACAAATACGGCCATTGAGCAGTGAGAATTCTTTAACGTGTCGACACCTACTGTGACACGGGACCTCGGTTTTTACTGTCTCGTCCGCAAGACAGGAAACCAACCTGACAGGAGACCCGAACTCACGACCTCACGATCAAGAGTCGAGCGCGCTACTGACTGAGCCAGGCCGGCTCACAAAATTAGTACTCTTATGTTCATGTAATTTCTTGTACTGAGAATAAATGTTTACCTATATACAAATCGCTAATACCAAAGCAAACATCTTCAGGAACTCCAGGATACATAACTAAATCAAGTGCATACCGGACAAACACGGACCTCTGGAGATCAAGAGGTGCCAAGGAGGAGTTAAAATCCACTGGTCACATTTGCCGTGAGTCAAATGAAAATAGAAATTATGGTATACTAACAATCACTGGTACATACACCATCCACAGCATGGTCAAAACATGGAGTGTAGAATATCCATTAGTATTTCTTCAGTTTTACATCATCAGAACCTTCTGTGAAAGCAGTTACGTATTTAGGTAACGTGCAAGTATACATCGTATATATTAACATCATGCATATTATAACGTAATATCATTTCTTTCTTGTCTTCTTTTTCACAGAACAAAACTACAATGTCAATATACCACACGTGTATAATACACAGTACCACCCCCGGGAAGTGCAATACCGAGTAGAGGGAATATCAGAAATCCAAATGTTAAGACTCAAACGCAATGACAACATAAATATAAATGCACCTACTTGTACTATAGATGAGGGAATTACCATTTGTGAATACGGAAATATTAAGGTGAGTGTAAATACTGACTCGGTATTGGTGTGGAATGGAAAATGTTCGCAGAATGTTGTACTGTATTTTCTAAGAAAATAAAATTCTAAAAGAAATATGACAATGAGTATTCATCAAAGTCAATTGTGAAATTCAGTGCAATCTTGATTTATGATTTTTACACATAACAATTCAATTATATCATTTTTCTGATTATTAACTCCCTCAGTATGTACCCCACCAACCCCGCAACGTCATTAGTGTCAAAAGACTACTTTGGTATTAGTCTCATTAACCCGTTTTCTAAATAAATGTAGTAGAATTAATTTTACAATATTAAAGGGACATTAGCTGGTGTTTTTTTTTTCTCAAATTTTTTTTTTTTCATTTTTCACTATTTAGATTCATATACAAATACAAAAAAGAGATATACAGAGGCATAAAAATTCTTAAATTCCTATATATTTTGTGAACATTGATTGAGAAAACAGTTTGGCAATTGATTATTCAATCTCACTTTTTGTATATGTTTAAAAGAACAAAGACATTTCGGTAAACAGCTAAAAAATTTTAAAAATTTTATCATATGATATACTGTACACCTGAAAATTTTCGTTTCCGTTTAATTTTCGCCATTTTCGCCATTTTCGCCGTTTTTGCCGTTAAATGAGATGGAGAATTTGAAATAAAATTGAAATTCTCAAGGTAAATAATTGAAACACGGATATCACATACTATCCATGAAACTACGGTGATTTAGAGCGAATTTTAAGACGGGTGAAAATAACCGAGGCGAAAATTTTCAGTAATACAGTGAATTTACATAAACATACAATTGTCTTTTGAGTGGTTGATTTCATTTTGCAGGATGTAGCCTTTTATCATACAGCAGATAAACGCGGGGCATTTTCCATAACTTACGATCCAGAATATTTGTCAACCGGCACTAGACTTGTAAGTTTATTTTCTTTTATTTCTATAAAGTGCATAATTATATTAAATAGATCTCTATTGAGTTATTCCGTACCGTCACTGCACGTCATAATCATACGTCGTTTCAAAGCAAAAGAGTAGGTTAACAAGTCATGACTTCTGGTTAAGTAGACTACTGTATACGTGACCTGGAATATGGATACCATGCAGTGATAGATGCCAAATATGAAAAACAGCTGACAGGAAGATGGAGGCACTTGTCATCATTACTAGAGAGAACATTTATCTAAACATAATTCCTCGCAGATGAACCGAAACAAGATATCACTGAATATTGTCAATGTAAATATTACATAACCGGAAAGGACCATGCCCAACTTTCATTTGAAGTCACGTGATCTGAGTACAAACTATTCCGAAAAACTGAACGGAATATCTCAGAAATGGTCAATTCTCATTGTGTTATATAATTTGTTTGTTTATCTGGAATGTTATTTTTGAAATGATGCATTGCATGATATTTTTCAGTAAACAAAAATATTCAATGATACAAAAAGTTAGAAGTTAACTTTTTGTAAGTCGTGCCATTAATTTCATTTCACTTTGTATAATATCGACAAAAGTTTTATTAAGTTTATGGATGCTTTTACTACTACAGGTATTATCAATATGTGTATTGGTATCAGCACTT
Source organism: Atrina japonica (assembly GCA_030159075.1). Taxonomy (NCBI): domain Eukaryota; kingdom Metazoa; phylum Mollusca; class Bivalvia; order Pterioida; family Pinnidae; genus Atrina; species Atrina japonica. The sequence continues at coordinate 41,601 of BROG01000944.1, read as the reverse complement.
CGCATAACCACAGCCCAATCATGTGGGAAAATATGTCATTTCCATTGCAATCGATGTGAATAATTTACAGATTAATGTCTTCACCTTTACGCAAAATCAATACAGTCAAGCTTACATTAAAGGCCACCTCCGAATAAAGAGCACCTGCTTACAAAGGTCATTCAAACATAACCTTTACTATCTTTTTATAATAAAAACACTTTATAAAGGTCACCTGACTATAATGGTTACGTATTCCTTATTCACTTGAGTACGTAATGTAATAAAAAAAATGAAAACACGGGAAAACTTAAAATCATAATTTTAATTTCAATATTGGTATTTTTAAGAAATATAATATATTTTTTTTAAGTTTTAAAATAAAAATTAAACCACTGTACGTGATAGCAAGGTAGGTTATACAGATTTAACTTGCCTTGCTTTAGCCAATCAGCGAGAAAAATCTCTGCAGAACTATTTTTTTTATTTTTATTTTACAGGAAGGAGTGCTGGTAACAGGAAAAGAGGCTTATGTGGTAGAGCCAGGCAGCCAAACAGCGCACAAAATGACACCTGCTAACTCTCATCGTATCAAAAAACGTAGTTCCTTTATACCAAGTAAGTCAATATTTGCTGTTCACGTCATACAAATTAAGTTTATTACGTGAAACGTTCACCGAATATAATATGTCGCTTTTTGGTATATCAAATGGCATTGAACATTCTTGCGTCTTGTTTTTACATCATATAGCCTCACTTACGCAATCTTCATCAAATCGTGTTTAAAACTAGTTTTGTTCAGGCTTAATTTGACACAAAATATGTTGTGTAAAGTATTTGTTTGTTTGTTTATTGTTGTTTAACGTCCCACTCAAGGATATTTCACTCATATGGAGACATCACCAAACACCGGTGAATGGCTTCAAATTTTTACCTATGCTGGGCACTTACGGCCATTGAGAACTGAGGGTTCTTTAAACGTGCCGACACCTACTGTGACACGGGACCTCGGTTTTTACTGTCACATCCGAAGGACAGGAAACCAACCTGCCGCGGGCTGGACTCGAACCCACGACTTCACGATCAAGAGTCGAGCGCGCTACCGACTGATCTAGATCGACTCTATTCTGTAAAGAAAATTGTTTGATTACGTATATAGGAGGAATTATAAATGAACATATCTATATTTTTTTGTTGCTCGATAATCAAACATTTAAAGATTAGGGCTTTAAAAATTAAGGACTGCTAAAATTAGTTTAGGGGCCTCTATGACCGATTGGTTAGATCATTGAAATAATAATATATTTAACCTCCTGTAATCTCCTGCCCAGAGTCCCGCTGGAAGCTTAGCTGATTTTGTGAAAGTTAACCAATTTACCAATAGATGATTGTTGTCCTCTTCCCGGGATCATGGTAACCGAGACCTCCCCTTCATCATTCAAAACTGACCGCCACCGTATAACTGAAAAATTGTTAAGTGTGGTGTAAAACGAAACAAACAAACATACATACATACATACATACATACATACATACATACATACATACATACATACATACATACATACATACATACATACATACATACATACATACATACATACATACATACATACATATATTCATACATACATATATACACATACATACATACATACATACATACATACATACATACATACATACATACATACATACAAACATACAGAAATATAGAAATACAGAAATACATACAGAAATGCATACATAAATACATACATATATACATACATACATACATACATACATACATACATACATACATACATACATACATACATACATACATACATACATACATACATACATACATACATACATACATACATACATTCATTCATACAAACATACATACATACATACATACATACATACATACATACATACATACATACACATACATACAAACATACAGAAATATAGAAATACAGAAATACATACAGAAATGCATACAGAAATACATACATACATACATACATACATACATACATACATACATACATACATACATACATACATACATACATACATACATACATACATACATACATACATACATACACATACATACATACATACATACATACATACATACATACATACATACATACATACATACATACATACATACATTCATTCATTCATACAAACATACATACATACATACATACATACATACATACATACATACATACATACATACATACATACATACAAACATACAGAAATATAGAAATACAGAAATACATACAGAAATGCATACAGAAATACATATTATACATACATACATACATACATACATACATACATACATACAAACATACATACATACATACATACATACATACATACATACATACATACATACATACATACATACATACATAAATACATATGTACATGATAAAAGACAAATGAATAGGTAAATACGTTTAAAGCTGTATAAATATGTACTTTTCTCAACATGTAAAACTATCTTTTCATTCCTGAGACGAGGTCTCCTTTAAAGATACACAAAAGTAAACAATAAACATCTGTAAATGAGACATGTTTATACATTTGACACCAGACGGACCTGGTCATGGACCACCGCCCCCTTAACCTGCTGCTGAAACGCATCTCATCTCGAACGTAAAGCTGCCATTCGCAATACATAAACATCTCTCGTACAAAGACAGGACTGTCACTGGGTGTGAATTTATATGTGTGAGAAGAGAGTAAATTAGGAAATGTAAAATGGACCAGCCAGAACCATCTCCCACGCAATGACAAAAGGATCCTATATACAAACGCTGGTAGCGCAAAGGAATAAGTATGTCTCATAAATCACTGCGCTAACGGGGGTTGTATCAAAAGTCATCGTCGTCGGAATACGTTTTTGTACAAGTTATGTTGTTCTAACTTAACTACTATTATATCATTTTTACTGTTAACAATTGTTAAAAGTTTTTCTTTTTTTTAATTATTGCTTTACATATACTACCAGTGATCCAAAATATTTTTTTAAAAGTACAAGTATGTGCAGGTGCCCTAGTTTTTTCAAGTGACATCAATATATATCAATATATATCAAAATGTAGAATAGATAATAATGCTACACATACATAACATTTTATAACATTTTTTATCATCTTTTTCATTATTCCAATATATTGGGACAAACTGATACTATAACTTTGTTTTATATACTTTATATAACTTTGTTTTGTATAACTGAATTTAAAATGCAAGCATACTTAAAGACGATCGAAATAGTATCTAATTTACTCCAAACCTCAATAGGCCTCAAAAGTATACAATTGTATGTTTTTATACATGTACATATATATATATATATATATATATATATATATATATATATATATATATATATATATATATATATATATATATATATATATATATATATATATATATATATATATATACTGTTTTCTATATTTCCATCATTAATTTACTGGGTCGTACCCTTCAAGGACACAATTTTTATCATTTTTTAAAGTTATATTATACACGATATCCTTAAAACGATGATGAGACGTGTGTACCTATTCGAGCGGGAAAGGTCACGAGGCTAAACAATATAAATGACCCATGGAATAAACACTGGCATATGTTTGGTAGCAACATGCATATGGTCACAAACCATATGAAATGATTTGTTGTTTTACACTTAAGCTACCGAATGTCCTCAGTTGACATGGTAATCCACACGCTAATATTTAACCCAGTGTTAGAAAAATGTCCCCTTTGTGTTTTATGTACATCTTGAAAAGTTTCATAACAGGGGAACGCATGGCCAATATCATACTTATATCCCTTTTTGAACCTACTTTGTGGTTGAGTATTTTAGTGGAAATTAATGAATATTCATGTACTGTTAATATTGTTTGTTTTTATTCTATTTACACTGATATTAATGCTAGAAAGTAATGTTTGGTTATTCGTTGTCCGTAGCACACTGACATTAGATATATGTAAACATCAACATTTTTTTCTGTATAACAGCGAAAGTAGCTAACAACATCCACTGTTTTTCATGATGTAGCCGACATAATTTGTTGTCTGTTGGCTTCGATTAAATGGCCTGATTCTGATATGTCAATTACTGTAAAATTACTGTATACATGTATATACTAATATATAAAAGCCAAGATTTTCATTTCAACCGTGGTTACCCTTAGACGGATTTGGCAAAACTTGAATTCATGTTTTGGCCTTGTACGATGCCACGTTTTATTTTGAGTATATCTATATGAAATTGGAGTTCCAAAGATGAAGTCCTCTTGACAGAAACAATCGTCTTGAGCAAATGTTTTGGACTCCTTTGTCAAGCTATAACTTTGACATTGTTCATCTTATTTATTAAAATATTTTTGTTGTGTTCATGCAAATACATATAAAGTATATAAAGATGCAATTTAGTTATTTACTTTTCAATTTCATGTCTACATTATCTCATTCGAAATACTGGGGCTAGATATGTTTTGGGACTATCGTTAACATGAAAACGATGTAACTTAGAATGTCATTGTGTAACCATTGAAATTGAAATTAGAAATTAAGTACGGAATAAAATTAGCTCAATCAAATATGCACAAACTACAGTCAAACTTTATATAAAGGCCACTCAAGGAACACGCCAGAGTAGCAGCTATATTCAGGTGGCTTATATAAAGAGGTTTATTATTTATAAAGGTTAACAAAGGCATTGTTTGAATGACTTTTATAGGCAGGTGCCCTTTACACAGAGGTGATCTTTATTGCAATTTTGACTGTAAACAATTTTCCCACATATGTGATGATAGTGTTTTGGCTAGTTGTAATCGCATGAATATATAACTACTGTATGCACATGTCTTCGCTTAACACGGGGTTCGTTATATCGAGGTGTCATTTTGTATTTCAGATAGATTTTCTCACACAAGACGAAGACGAGTTAATTACGTGGACAGTCGAATGATTCACATCACAGATCGACGATCTCTCGACTTCAGTGATAATATGGTTAATGATTACAGCTATGGTGGCAAAAGAAATTTCGTTGTTGAATCTCTGATACTTATTGACCACAGTCTATACCAGAAGTACGTATACCTGTTTCATTTCATATCACCTGTTACAGGTGTTGGTCCAGGTATTGTCAGGTAAACAGGACTACGTTGTATAACCGTTTGTGATTATTACACCACAGATTCAAAACATGTGGTTATTCTTGTTGCACAGATTCAAAACATGCGGTTATGCTTGCTGCACAGATTCAAAACATGCGATTATGCTTGCTGCACAGATTCAAAACATGCGATTATGCTTGCTGCACAGATTCAAAACATGCGGTTATGCTTGTTGCACAGATTCAAAACATGCGGTTATGCTTGCTGCACAGATTATGACGACCATTAGTATTTCTTTTTAGACATTTGTATCTTTATCATTGTATAAGAGGAGAAAATCAATAAATATTCTTCCTATACTTTAGAAAACTTTATTTAATTTAAAGAGCAGTTTTCTTATTTTGGGTCACATAGTCCACGTAGTGTTTTAATGTTTAAAACATAATATCCCTTATTTTAATGAGATCGCAAACAGATTTTGTGTCATACTGATGGCTGGGTCATTATGTTGATACTAAACAGTATCAATCACCATTAGTTATACAGAATGAAATGACGTTATATTTCAGATTTTTAAAGAGACATGGCGGTGACGAAAACGAAACACTAACAAAACTAAAGTATTATTTTGCGCATATAGTAAACGGGGTAAGTATCATATTTGAATTACTATAGTTAACAGAAATAATCATGATGGTTTCTGTTTATGCTTATAGTGTCTCGGTGACCGAATGGTTTTGAACAATGAAGTCTCTCACTTCGGTCAGCGAAGGTTCATGCCCCGCTGGTACCGAAGTTGATTTTCCGAAAAAAGATTGTCAGTTTACTTGGACCTTTCCCGGGTACATTGTAACCTCCGGATTTTCTTCTCTATCAACGCCATCATATTATTTTGTTCATAAAATTAAAAAACAAAAACAAAATCGACTGCAGTGTATGTTGCACCTAGGTAAATGAGATATAGCATTGATTGCCATCCATGTTGGAAAAACACTTTATTAGAGAGATTGTAAGTATTTCACTGCATTTAACGTTTCATACGTAAAGTGGTAGAATTTTAATTATAGGGGAGATAACCCGGTAAGAATGTCCTAGTTTACACTAGCGATCTTCACCTTAACTCCAAGACGTTTTATTCAGTGTTGTGGTTGTTTTACACAAAACATGAAAGTCGCAAACTATTGTATGAAAAATGATAGAAAAAGCTGAGTGAACAAATAATTGGCGATGCGGCTACTAAAATTGGTCAAATTGAATGATAGATAGATAGATAGATAGATAGATAGATAGATAGATAGATAGATAGATAGATAGATAGATAGATAGATAGGAGATAATTAGACAGGCAGATAGATAGAGATAGAGAGAGGAATGGATGGATAGAAGGACTGATGGATGGATAAATGGATGGATGTATAATTAGATAGATGGATGGATAGATGGATGGATAAATTGATTGATAGATTGACTGACTGATAGTTATAAGGAAGTTGACAGTACATTTCGCTAAGTAAGAGAACAACCAAACCTATTGATTTGTCCAGCTATGACAGTTGGAGAGTATTATTATATTTAATGTATCTTCTTGTAGGCGGAAAAAATTTCCGTGGGAAAAGGAAACCTTCGCGTAATTCTAGATTTTAACCTGATACTTAGCAGTGTAATGTGTATTATCACAAATTAGTGTAAGAGAACCGATCATAAAAGCGTAATGACCTTATATTTTCAATCTCTCTCTCTATCTCTCTCTCTCTATCTCTCTCTCTCTGTCTCTCTCTCTCTCTGTATGAATGTTTGTAGATAAAAGTCAATTTACAAATATATGGGCATTAGCTGTGTTTAATAAAATACTATTTCGATTTCTCCTACATTTACTCACAATAACACAATGTAGACAGGCATAAAATAATCCAATATTCCGTTATATTTAAGAATTTAAGAATTTGTAGGTCTGTGTATCTCTTTTTTTTTTTTTTTTTTTTTTTTTTTTTTTTTTTTTTTTTTTTTGTTATTGAAGTAAAAAGGGACCGACAAATTTCTTATAAAAGACACAACTGCAGCCCCTTTAAGCTACATTTACTGATTCGCATACCGTTTTCGACAATATATATTTTAGCTATTATATATGATTCAAGCCTATTTATAATTTGTCGATAAAATTTACATTTGTTTCATTAAATATGATATATCGATGTCTTGGAAAAACAATGAATCGTTGACATGATATCACAAAACGAAGAGACCAGAGACATTGCACCAACATGATCATAAATCTGCACTTTATTTGTCATTACAATAAGGAAATGGTCAACGACATGGTCGTTTATTTGGACATATTTCCTTATTTTGCCTGAAACAAAATCAGGGTCAAGTTATTTTGTACTACTATTAATTTTAATTTTTCCTATTTCTTTATTCCTTTAAGAGAGAGAGAGAGAGAGAGAGAGAGAGAGAGAGAGAGAGACAGAGAGAGACAGACAGACAGACAGACAGACAGACAGATAGATAGACAGACAGACAGATAGATAGACAGACAGACAGACAGAGACCGAGAGACAGACAGAGACCGAGAGAATCGCTTTTATTGTGTAAATTTCAATGTGTACATATTTGTGCCCTACAAATATTGTATCGAATGCACTTTTATAGTCGTATGTAAAGGAGTTTCACTGTCTCATTATCATTTTATCTATAACATAATTCGTTATAACCGTTACATGTCATTCGTTTCAGTGACGAAAATCTTATATATAAAATATATATAATGAAATTAGCTTTTCTTAACGTCCCGTATATTTTCAACAAAATTCCCATTTTTGTTTCAGATTGACCTCCGGTATTCTTCCATCAACAACACGGAATTCTCCCTGTCAATTCGTCTTGCTGGATTTTTCATCGCTAAGGTATGAACTTTTTATTGTGTTTATACCATGTCCTTCGTAGATTTCTCTTTATGTTATGCGGTTCTGATCATTGTTGTTAACGACAGACCGCTTTATCGATTTATTGACACTTTCTTTGATTGAGGTGCTACCAATTTAAGCATGTCCATAATGGGTGATATTTTTATTCCCGGATACCTGATCCCAACTCTGTATTTTCCAGACATCCGTATTTTGTGAATATTCGCAATATTTGTTTGTTGTCTACTAGCAGACAGAGGCAGACAAAAGTTGAGTAGATCTGAATGATTTGTTTTTTAGCAGACAGAGTAGCTTCGTTTGTAGACCAGACTTTCAATATGAAGGTCCCTGGTTTGATCCCCTCTCGTGCCAGATTTTCAGAGGGACGAGTGGTAAAGGATTTAAGTAGTCACGTCGCTCGTTAAAAAGATCCAAAACCCAAGGTAAAATACTGTCCTATGAACACCCTTAGAGTTGGGCCTGGTACAGTTAGTATCTGTAGTGTTATGTACAAAGATAATGACTATATGTTCGCCAAACATGTAATAGCAGTCCAACAGGTACAAGTCATTGATCTCTTTGATGAGACTTTGATCTATGATCCTGTGTCATAGAGTAGGCATATCTCACTGTTAATGCACAGAAATATCTTTATAGCACTTTAACATGTACATGTGTTGAACTATGACTTTGGTATTTTGTTTATAATATTTACAACCGCTGGGTCGTTGTCACTGCTAGTAGGACGTTTGAGTCCCCGGGGTAACCATATACATGAACTCAGTACCTGGCATTTCAGTACCAGCCGATTATTTTATAATTAAAGCGATATGAGCTGTCGTAGGTGAAAAATTTTACATGCCCATTTTATGTGATATTCCATCTCATATATATTCCAAAGAGACAATCCGATGGTTAGAGTAACAAGTGCATGTGTAAAATTGCAACCATCTTGCCAAACGTAAACAGTAATATCAGTTATTTTTTGTCCACCATACTTTGAGCATTGGAAATTAACTTTCGGTAATTTTTTACGAAGATTATCGAGTGATCAATAAACATATGT
>BROG01000944.1:0-27500 GCA_030159075.1 Atrina japonica | reverse complement strand
ACAAACACGTAGAGACGAACGCTAGGGAGTGAGAAAAGAGGCTGTTGAAAAACACGTAAAGACAAAGACGAAGGATTGAGAGTAGATAATGTTACTGAAAAATACATATTTAGAGACGAACACAAAAATAGAACTGCAAAAAGTATGTGAATAAGTAGAAACATGAGAGACAAACATGAGGTAATGGGAAAAAGACTGGAACTGTTAGAGGCAAATATGAGAGAGTGAAGTAGAGACTTGATCTGTAGTGTGTTAATTATATCAATAAAAATTACATCGTATCGTTACTGAAGTCTTTCTAATATTTACAGAGGACTGTCCGTTCCCAGACGTCCCACCTCCACGGGCGTCCTGCTCGGAAGACGCCTCACCTCTCCAATGCCAGGATCCGATTTTCTACAAAAGATGTTGTTCTTCGTGTAATAAAAGTAAGTACTCCCCCGTCCATCACTAATTATTATTACATCAATTTGAAATTGTATACTTTTGTGTCCATACTACGCTAGCTTACTGCTCGTTATCAGTTTTGGGCTGCAACCAATCAATAAATGCGGTTTATTCAAAGAAGCAAAATCGAGCTTTCGTTTATTCTGAATTTGGTATATATTCTGCTTTATTAGCGCGCGAAGTGACTGTGTATCATTGATATCTGTAGCTGGCTTTCCAATCCACAAATATTAAAAATAATTGAAAGGTTATGAATTCTTCCACATCGTCATTTCGGTCTCCTCTTGATTTGAAATTGCATGTCTCAAATCAAATTCCTATGCACACGCCATTACTATGGATGTATGGTTGGTTTTCAACAATGTATAAAGTCAGCAATGGACTTGTGTAACGATAAAGCAGGTGGAACCGCTGCGTCATTTTTGAAAAATGACGTACGGGTGTTCTTTCACTTTGTGTGGGGATCAATACTCTACATTGACATAAAAAATAACGATTGCCCAAGCCCATAATTCAACATTTCACCGATGAGCTTTACATAGATTATGCATTCATTTGTTGTTGTTTTTTTTTTTTTTTATTTGTGGGGTCAAGAATACCATTCATATGTTTTCGTTTGCATATTTGCTAACATTTGCCATAAATCGAATTCCTATAAACAGGTACCTCTGCATTTCAATGCTGCAGTGTGTTGACATGTCAAAAAAGTGGCAAAACACGTAAATACGTCAAAAATACTGTACAATGTGTAGCGAATATTACTATCGGTACTATGGCAATGAATATGTGCTCCGAAAGAGAGAAATATATTTAAAGCCTGTCAATATGAGGTACAAATCTGGAGCTATTAGGACATCCCCTTTTGTTCTTTTAAAAACATAATATCGTAATATTTTTTTAGGCTGTATTCAAATTGCCCCAAGAATCATCATGAACGAAAGAGGGAATATAGTCCGTGTTTAACCGTCTCTGAATAAAAAAATAATTGGTAGCTTATAACGAATATATAATATTTATGAAATTTTTCAAAATTATGTAAATAAGAACTTTTATATGCCACGTCTTTGTTACACCTTTTATGCATTTATATCTCGTAATTACGAGAAATTACGAGAATATAGATAAATTAACATTTTATGTTTAAACGTTATATACACGTCCGCATGTGCTTACTTCTATCAAAAACGGAAAGTTTTTATTAAACCAAATCCACATGAATTATCATCCCCACTGTCATTGGACAGTTCCATATGGACAGATCACGATTCACTATTGGTTCCCAGACAAAGAAAGATAACTCTATTTTGAAACTATTAAAGTAATTTCGCGGGATCTTCATCAAAGAAAATCTGGGGCCCCCGTGGTCCAGTGGTAAGAACATTGTGCTTCTTTGAACCATGAAGCCTCTCACTTCGGATCAGCGCAGATTGGAACCTAGAATGATTTTGTGAGAACGTTTGCCAGTTTACTTGCGGAGGGCCGATGGTTACTTCCCTAATACATTGAAACCGGGTTCTCTCTATTAAAAACTGGCCGCCACCATTTAACTGTAAAAATTGTGACGAAAAATTCAAAATGCAAAACAAAAAATCCTAAAAAAAAGTTTTAACATAGTACTATTATTATCATACTCAGGTTGTTGATTGCATTGCAGTATACGGTATGTCGTCGTTGAATTGTTGTTTAACGTCTCACTCAAGAATCATTCACTCATATGGAGAGGTCTCCATTTGCCGGTGAAGGGCTTCAAATTTTGTCCTATGCTCGTCTCTGACGGCCACGACCACGGGACCTAGGCTTTTATTGTCTCATCCAAAAGACAGGAAAATCCAGCCGCCTCCGCCGACGCTCTAACCCGCGACGACTTTCCGATTGCGATTTGAACATTCTACCACGGACCCACGACGGCTCTAGTATACGATATGTCATGAAACAAAAACAAAAGGAGATACATACATATAATATTGAAAAAGTAGGCCTGTCTTTTCTTTCGAGTGGTCAAAATTGATAAAATTTGACATTTGACATGAATTATTGCTGTAATGTCGACACACGCTCCACAATTCCAGTAAGAGGCTCTTTCAGGCGTATAATGCACTGTTGCTTGAGCTTAGCGTGCATTGACTCCGCATTTGCGTATTCATGTAGATGATTTATTTTTGTAAGTAAAACACGACATTTATTTCGATGTTTCTGCCTGTCAGCGGACATGATGTAAGCTTTCTGCATGGCTTAAATTTGCTGCTTGATTGTTTTGTAGATTTTACAGAGGCAGATTACTGTAGAGATTCCAAAATATTAATAAACGGATTAAAATGTGATCGGTTTGTTGCTAGATATACTCCAGAAATTTGTGATTATGACCCAAATGTACGGAACTTCTGTTGTGCAAGTTGCAAAAAATCACGTAAGTTGAAAATGTAAAAAAATCATGTAATTCACGCAAGTTGAAAAATGTATTAAAAAAAAGAAAATTAAAAAAAAAACTGTAGAACAAAATTCCAAAAGGAATCTGTTGTTGTTGAAAATAGGAAATCACGTGAATAAGCTAAATGTTATCTTTGATATGAATATATAGATAGATAGATAGATAATAGATAGATATAGATATAGATATTAAGGTTGTCAATGTGTAACCGGTTAACCAAGTACTCGTCGGGTGGTCTGATTATCGAATACTAAAATCAGTACTCGGTTACTCGAACATATCGTAAAAGCACGTGTAGTTTGTATTTTTTATATATTTAGAAATAAAAATGATCGTCTAACAGATTTGACCTACCGTCTATCCTCGCTAGACACGTGTTTATACAACAATTGGTGTCTTTATACGTGTCACTTGGATTGCTAAATCCAGCGGGCGTTCTTTGTATTTTATATCCTGTAGATATATACATGTAATGAATTGTTTACAGTATAATAATTTACTGTCTTTAACGTCGTTAAGAGATATGTTCAGCGTAATCGCTGCTTAAACTAAAAATGCCCGTATTTACGCCCGAAATTTAGAACAACTTTATGTACATGTACATTTCATTAACGATACGTTGCTGAATCCATGTAGGGTACCGGGGTTCAAAACCCATTTAGATTTGGCTTAATTGAGTAAAAACAAAGCATTGAAATATTATCGTGAGCATATTAATGAATCTTCTAGAATTGGCTCTTGATCGACTTACGCCCGATGAATTTTTCATTTTTAAAACTAATAAAGCTATCAATGTGGTATGAGGTAAGACAAATAGGTCCTTCGTAATGTAGAGTCCGAAAGCTAAGGAATGACCAACAGAGCTTTTTAAGATTAAACGTTTTTCTGGATTTAAGATACACCTCTTCGGGTAAATAAATATCGCCTGGCACCTTCCACTTTCAATAACTCTTAATCTGCAATTTGACAAAAGTGACCGTGTAACCGAGTACTCGATCGGAAAAACATTCGCTTAACAACTGGTTAATGGAAATGGACCGATTTGACAACCCTAATATATATATATATATATATATATATATATATATATATATATATATATATATATATATATATATATATATATATATATATATATATGTGTGTGTGTGTGTGTGTGTGTGTGTGTGTGTGTGTGTGTGTGTGTGTGTGTGTGTGTGTGTGTGTGTGTCTGTGTGTGTTTGTAGAACGTGCAATCGAAGTATATTGTATTCTTTTATCGATCTGATAATCAACATTTACTTACACGATATTTTACCTTTTGATTTACATATTTTACTTGGACGCTCGTAATTGAGTGACGTCTTTATACCCCTTTCATTTCAGTTATTAAGCATGTAATTGCAGCACAATGTATTTTTTTCAATTTTCAATCTTTTTCTTTCATTGTAGCACCGTTTAGCCAAATAACGCCGACGACAATGCGGACGTTATCACACACATGTACAGATAATATGTTTGTCCGGATTAACGGACTTGCCTGCAATGAATTCATTTCACAATTTGGTGTAACGATGTGCCAAAGGACAATGGTTAAAACACACTGCTGTAATAGCTGTCGGGTGTAGTGTTAGTCAATTCTAATTCAACTTTTTAAATTAATTTATAAATTATGAATCAGTCCCAATGACATTTGTTTATACACAAATTTCTGCGAGGATCGTGACGATTTGCGATATTAAGAGAGAGTGTGTGTGTGATGTACAGGGTGGAAAGAGTTCATCAAGCTGGCAAACATCACACCATTCAAACAGGCAATGGATCAAGACAGATATATCCGAAATAACTACGCTTAGCTAAAACTCTTCTTCCTGTCGGAAGTGAATTGTTTTGCCATAGCAGTGTTTGAGATCTCAGAGAAGATATTCGCAAAAGCAAATATATACGGTAACGCACTTGTCTTGTGAAATACAAAATATACTCGTTCAATTTTATTGCAAACAGCAAAAGCTATATACTGTAGAAGCTGGGGTGGCATTGTGGTAGTTAGCGCAGGTTGTATTTATCGAAATATTTAACGAAGATGATATAAACTCGAAAGCAAAATAAACAAAGGAATGCGTATGATTTTTAAAGAAGTTTTCTATTATTGTTTATCTATTTGACAAATACATACATAAGAATATATGTTCACCATGATCCATTGAGGGGTTTATGCGTTACCCATACATAGGTCAAAAGGTCAAACTGTTCCGAGTTGTAATAAAATCATTCAAACACTTTTTTTTAAATTTGTGTTATATTGATATGAATATATATTCCAGATTGATTACAAATAAATAAGAAAAAAGAAAATTCAATAAAACTTAATAAAATGTCATTATATACACAAAGTATGTCGAAAATATCTTGAGCTTATTTATTTATTTATTTATTATTTATTTATGTATTTATTATTTATTTATTCATTATTATTTATTTATTTTTTTATTTATTTATTGATATTGTAATTTTACATATACCGTCATATGAAGACTTTTCGCATTTCGCTGTTTAGAAGTAATCTAGAATTACTTTCCAAAATATTTCATTTTTATATATCATATGTCTTGTTTGTTTATCAGAAATATCCTGGAATTTTTTTCTCCTTTTTTCTAATTAATGAAATATAGATTGATAAAATATTTATTTGAAAAAGTAATAAATATGAAAACATATTCTAAATCCAAATGAAAAGAAAAGAATCTTCATAAATATTAGATTTAATTTTAATTTGACTGTGGACTCACGGTGGGTGTGACCTGTCGACAGGGGATGCTTACCCCTCCATGGCAACTGGTCCCACCTCTTGGTTTTCAGAGGTCCGTGTTTGTCCATTTTTTGTCAGATTTATACCTGTATCCTGGACGACCTGTGGATTTGTATATGTTTAGTTTACATGAAAGCTTTAACAAACTATCTGCATTTTGTATAAATTACATGGATAAATAAGTAGGTTCACACACTAAAGCAATACTTTTCATTCAAGAAATATTAGATATTCACAAGCGTGAAGGACAGGAAACCAACTTGCCGCCGGCTGGACTTGAACTCACGACTTCGCGATCAAGAGTCGAGCGCGCTACCGACTGCGCCAGGCCAGCTCCCAAAAGGCATGGAAAAATACTGTTGAATGGGAAATGACTGCAGTCTCCCACAGGTGGTCTTCTGACAAAAAGGTCATGTTGACCTACTAATCGCACCTGCGCAATTAACACTTCCGAGTGGTAACAAGAAGTTTCTTACCCAACACAAATCATGCCCAATGAAATTCAAATCATACACAGGGAACTGTTTCCAGCGCGAAACATCTTGATACCACTAGGAGGTGTTTGTGAGCAGGTGAAATTAGTAGCTATCGTGAAAGGGTCTATTATAAAGTCATGTGACGTCATTAGTCATGCAATGTCAAGGACATCTCCTCTGTCTGTGTGATTGTTTTCAATGGAATTATAACATCAAGCATTACAATCATGTTACAATTTTGGTATAGTTTTAACAAGATGATTTGGCACAAGTTACCATACATGAGTCTAAATTAAATCAATATCATAACAAAGGCAACAGGCTGAATTCAACATCAAAATTATTTGAGCTACAGTATTGCATGCAATCTGAGAAAGTCACCAGGTTAAGTCAATTAAGCACATTAAAAAGTACACCTTTGTTGACTGGTGCGAGTTCAACATGTTAAGTTTGGTCCAAGGGAACAAAATAACACATGTTGACCGAAAACTCTGTCTACATTTTGTTTTGTTCTGCCTTTATATTTGTTTTCTATACTGTTCCATTGTTGATTTTTATGAAAGGAATCATTCATGGGCTAATTAGTCTTGCTTCACTGCAATATACTGTTACAAGTTCCTCTGCAACTCTTGTCACATTTATTGTGTATTTACTGTCTCTGTTTTTTGATAATTTCAACTACAGTGAAACCTATATATATATGAGGGCCAAACAAGGGACCAGACAATATTTACCTTTATGTACAGGTGACCCTTATACACAGGCTTAATCTAGTTGAAGTATGCAGTCATGGGACTTGAAAAAACTGACCTTTATAAACAGGTAATCCTTATATAGAGGTGGTCGCTATAGCAGGTTTTACTGTATTTCCTCTTCTAGATATTCCGCTATTCTGTCCATTATTCATTTTCTGGTATAAACAATGTCAATATTATGAGGTTAACCGGGCAACATATTTGTGAGGCAAATAGCTGGAACTTGTACTTTTTTTTCATTATAGGAGAGTATAGAGGATAAAACGTAAATGTATAATAAATAAATCTTTCTGAATAAGACACTTGATTTCCCTGTATACCTGTATACAAGGGTTGTCATTGATAGACTCGATATCGATGTATCGATATAAAAATTGATTCAATACGATAATCGATACATTTCTTGAGTATCGATACATTTTGTACTGCATTTCAGTTTCCAAAATTTTCCATTCATTTTACTTCATGATGTTGAACTATGTTACATTTCATTCTAATTGTTTAATTTGTTCAAATAAACAATGGTTTCCTTGTAATGATTAATATTTTCATCTTCAGACAGTCAAATACACGATAACACACCTAAATAGTATAAAGAATCTATTTATTCTGAATGCATTTTATAGAAGTACCAAATAAATCGAGTTATCGATATACTGATACTTTTACTTATCGATATATCGATATAGAATTTCTCATCAATGACAGGGCTGAAAGTCCTGAAAGGCAAGTCCTTTGTCAAATCTGAATTGGTGAATCTATAGAAGAATATATATCTGTATGTACATGCAGATACTGTTTAACCTGGGAATATCCATCTTTGATCTACTAAAATCAGAAATTAGTATATGCTGTCGTATACCATGGTACATCTTTAAACCAAAACATTTATTTGAAATATAAGAAATTAGTGGATGCTTATTTTTGATTATGCATCAGTAGAAATTTATACATTTTATGATGTTTACATCGTCATTACAAAACAGCGGACATACATAGTCGGACTTAGATTTACATGTACAGTCATGGGGCATATATATTTGTCACTTATGTTATTTTATATACAACCAATAATTTTTAAATGCTGGTAAAATCCATAATTTTCCAAATTTGTACAAATCTATGGCAGATCTAGGACAATTTCATATTTCTAAAATATATATGCATTTTTAAATTATCATGTTTATTTACAGAAATGACAGTATTTTTCTCACGAAATAATTTTGTAAATTCTGTAATTATTCTTTCAGTCTAATGAAATATGTCAAAATTTACCTGAAGTAATTTTATACTACACAGAATCATTATTTTCTCAAAATAAACAATCTAAATTCAAAATGATTAAAAAAATTAATTCAATTTCTTTCATGTAAACTTAAAATATATGAAATATTGCTTAAATTAGTGGATTCTGTGTGCATTTAAAAATTGTTGGTTTTATATAAAACAAGGAAGAAAATAACTTATGAGACAAATATCTTTGTTATACCTCTAATATGCATATTTACCTGATTAGTCAAAATCGTATCACGTGATCTAAAACATTTCATGTCACCCTGAAACATTTATGTCTCCCTCAATGGCGATTTATGTCACCCTCTCGTGCGCAGAAATGGATGCGCGTACGGTTCATTTTTTTTTTCTAGTAGGCCATGTGGTAATTAGGTAAAACCTCTAGCACATACAATGTCCGTTTCATAACTCATAGATTACTCAATGCAGACTGGAATGGAGAGAAACAACAGCCGAAATTAAATGATTTGACAGCATCGATACATCGTTGCCAAATATATTTGCTGGCGTCAACCCTGATGGAGGCTTAAGATTAAAAAAACGACACAAAGAACGATAAAACATATTGATAGTGTCGAGTACTGAAGGCACCATGTCACAATCGTTACGTAGCCGTAGGTCAGTTTGTTAGTTAAGTTTTATTGCCTTTCGGTATAATAAAACAAATATTGCCCTTGTTTTGGGTCGACATGAATATTTGTCCACCCTCGAGTGACATAACTCCTCTCTAGTGGACAAATATACATGTCAATCCAAAACAAGGGCAATAATTGTATAATGCCCCATGGTTGTAGATCTATCACGACTTTCAACAGCCTTAAAGAATGCTGCATTATTCAGTTCCCTTTATTTCCTAATTTTTTACCAGAAAAACATTTGTTAAACAACCTTAAAATTACATTGTTATTTGGTATGTAAAAAAGGAGTGATAAATGTAGGTCGATGTCTCAAATACAAATTGGTTTCAAAATACATCGGGGCGAACCGATTTAAAGTCGAAACACCCGTGGTAACGATGACCAATGTAAATACATCAACTAAAACCACCTGGCTAGACTTTAAAACTCTGTTACTGGCAGGAATCATGCAATCGCTAGCTGCAATGATGTTTGTGCTATCCGACCAGAACCACAATCGAGTAAACTGGTCTTTTATTCTCTCACGAATGAACAGAATTTACAGCACATAAGAAAGCATCTTACTAGATGTCAGAAATTAAGGGTTTAATCGTCAGTTTGTCCATTTTTACCGGATTTGTATCTATGTCCTGGACATTTTATTGATTTATACTTTGGTATCTGAAATTTTTATATTTGTCCATTATTACTTCCGCAAGTAAGCTTGAAAACGTAAATAATCTATCTGTTAGATGAAAATTCATGTTGTATGAATAAAAAGGAAACAATAATCGATTCCAGTTTCTAAATAACGCGAATTAAAATGGGTATCAATGTCAAAATCGGCAAAGCTGAACTGAGGAATTCCCCTTTTCAACAAGTGTCATATGTCACGTGACTATAATAATTCATCACAGCTTTTTCGACTGTCTTCGTTGTTGAATTTTAGTTTTAATGAGTTTTCAAATTAGTTCAGGAATTATTAGGAGAGAGTATATGTGAATGAAACAAGATTCAAATTAGACACAAAGTAGTATTCTAATGGTTCAATCTCATGTAACTACTTTCTACAGCGCAAGTAGCAGTTCGGCAAATCCTATGGCACATTGATTTTTGAACGGGGAAGCTGTTGACGCTTAATCGAGTACACAGAAAAACCCCAGGAGTTCTGAGCCTGTCATAGCAATAAGCCTTGCCTTAACAAAAAACTTTCACCTCTTTTAACACTGACCTACAAAGTAAGCGAGAAGTTATTTCCAGTTTGAAGTATTTTGTACAAATCTGTCAAAACATTAAGTGCCTTCTAACACCGAGACTAGAACTGTCTACCTCCGTCAAAACATTAAGTGCCTTCTAACACCGAGACTCAAACTGTCTACCTCTGTCAAAACATCAAGTGCCTTCTAACACCGAGACTCAAACTGTCTACCTCTGTCAAAACATCAAGTGCCTTCTAACACCGAGACTCAAACTGTCTACCTCTGTCAAAACATTAATACTTCGACACTGATACAGCATGTACAACTCTACCATTCCCAATACTTAAGGGTCCCAAAGGCCCTTACCAGTAAGATGATTACTATTCACAAAACCCTATTCTTGTTCACAACAAAACAGAAGGAGCCTTATTCTCTTGGTACAAATGTTGTTAACTTTTACAGTGGTAATTTTGATGTCAGAGAATCCACAACAATGGATGGACACATCACTTTTTTTTCTTTTAATGGTAATCTACAATATCTGTAATATACCATAACCATGATCTTTTACTTGTAGCAAAATTTTTTGTTACAATGTCCCAATATACTTGTCCTTCTGGAAGTATCTGTAAACTGGTATGCTTACTCAAATACTTAGCAAAGGCTCATGTGGGACTCAAACCTATGCGGATTATCCAAGTCTTTGTGATTTAAACGGAACGTTACGTCATCCTGGTCACGGAGACCCCCAATCAATCACCTCAGGTGGACAAGCATCTTTGACACGGGTGAGCTAAATTACACCACGTCTAACACTTGTTTATCAAGATCATATTGTAAAATTGTCACTCTAAGATTCAGCAAAACCTCACCAGAAAATACAGGCAGATACAAATAATTAAAACGGTACAAATGTTTAAAAATGTATTTGCATAAAAATAAAAGAAATGATACATGAATTGTTTACAGATTACAAAAACAACTTTATATCCATAGTTCAGGAATAGCATCCAGTGTTCAGGAATGACATCCAATTTTCAAGACTGACATCCAGTTTCCTTGTTTTGGTGGCTTTGTAATAACTACAATACAGCCAAATCATAGAAAAATGTTCTGGATCTCACAATTTAGATCCAGTTTCCAGGTTGAACATCCAGTTTTCTTTAATCATATCGAGTTGTCTGGATTCCAATGCTTGTTTTGATGGCTACATTCAAATCATAGAAATACTTTCTGGATCTCAAAGATTAGATGCATTTTTTCAACCATTTAAAAATTCCTCCAATTGCCAGCAAGAAAGATGACTGGTTCTCACTCATTTTTCTAAGTCTTACTTTCTCACTCTCACACACCCTCTGTATGTCACTTCCTCACTCACTCTTTTTCTAAGTCTCTCTCACTCTCTGATATATACATGAACACATCTGACGAAACCTACAGAGAGGTTTTAACATCTAGTTTAACAACAAATCTGTCATTTTTAATAACAAAACAAAACTCCATACTGATGGTGCAAACCTTAACAACTTCCTGTGTACAACCTTATCATTGAGGTTTTGAAACTAGCACGATCTCTAACTGTAAAATGATGATTTATATCACTCTTGATTTAGATATCCATTCCATTCCTATCTAGGAAGAAGATTTTGTCATAAACCTTTAGCAAAATCAGGTGACATCTGTTGACCACACAGACAAGTTACAGAGTGATATTTGTTCCACTTTTGGTAAAAATAAATTTCCTGACGGTTAGACATGAACATATTCCTTTGTTTTATTTAACGTTTTAATCACTTTCTGATTCTTCTTTAATCTTCTTCTTTTTCTTCTTCTTTTTCTTTTCTGAATTTCCATCAGGAAGTTCTGCAAAAAATTTTAAAACAAGAAATGTCAATCATTTGCAATAGAAAGTTTTTATTAAAGACAATGTCATACCAGCAGTTTCGACACCTATCCGACTAATCAAGAGCCCAGATTATTCTGTGCTACAAAATGAACTTGGGCAGTATTTAACATCAGATTATAAAAATTAAACTGACCAGGCCAGTGGTGATCTCTTCCACACTTTTCAAAACAACTAACAAAATCATGTCTTTGGCCTTGTATCTATAGGGAATATGTTTCATGGTGAAAAACAGATGTCAACAATGGACTTATCCCTGTGACGGTCATTAATGTATCAAAGGTTCTCCCCAAATCAATTTGCTGAATCCAAGATTGGAAGACAAATAAGGTATCTTGTCCACATAACTGTCAAAACATTAAAGTGATATGACCTGTCGTAGGTGAAACTTTTACATGCCGATTTTACTTAATATTTTATCTCATATATATATATATATATCCCAAAGAGACCATCTGGTGGTTAGAATAACAAACGCATGGGTATAATTGCAACAATCTTGCCAAACGTAACACGTTTTATAAATTTTGTTTGTCCGCCATTACTCTATGCACTGCATATTAACTTTCGGCAACTTTTACAAAGATTACCAAGTCCAATAAGCACTTGCTATTTGCAGTTAAAATATATTCTATTCTCTTTACCCTTTGCGTTTCATTTCGCACATCATCATTTCATATTTAAATCAGGCAAAGTTGGTCTTTTCCGTCGTTTCAAAACATTCATTTCTGAAATGGTCCACGTGCCGGTTATATCAGGTGATCTTGACACATTTTTAACTTGTCTGGTCACATTCTCAGCTTTATCATTCTTGAAACATAAGAACTGCCCATCTCCAAAGGACATGGTGGCACGATAGTAAAAACGTGAGGTATGCAAAGATTTCAGAGTTACATTGTTTTCATTTTGGCAATTTCACATTTTATTTAGCGTAGCATTAAGGACTGGAAAAGTTTCTAGTGACCTGATATTTTTTATTCAAATATTCATCTGTGACCTTATATTTTTTATTCATATATTCATCCAATCTGCTTCAGGTATTTAAATAGTGTTGAAAGCACATATTCTACATAATACATGTACTTTCCAATAAAAATCACGTCCTGTATTTTTAAAGTAAATATAAAACCGGCCCACTTTAACATATGCAGATTGTGTCAAGGTCGGATATGACCGAGATGCCCCTGACCGAATTACAAAGCACATATGACATGGCGAAAGAGTTTATCTGAAAGTTCATTGATACGGAAATACAGCCGGATTTTTTAAGGTACTGGAAAACTTAAATTCTAATAAAACGAACACCTTTAAAAAGATCTTTTACAACGTTTCGTGTGTATGATAATGTATTTGAACACACATTTTACCATATTCTCCACTATATATCATGGAACAAAAATCATCATTGTGACAACTTATATCGCTTCAAGTGTCTTATTACAATACAGGGACTCAAACTGTCTACTTCAAACTGTCAGAACATTAAGTGCCTTATCATTTCACTGGGACTCGAACTGTCTACTTCAAACTGCCAAAAAATTAAGAGCCTTCGATCATTGGGATAACAAACTGTCTACCTCTAAACCTAACTTGTAAGGCCTACAAAGGCTTTCGTTCACAGTCAGTACAACTATAGTACAATTCTTTAACCACTCTGTTTGTTTTACTATTATTGTTTAACATCCCGCCCAGAATTTTTCACTTTTATGGAGATGTCGCCAGCTTTAGGTTAAATGCTACAAATTTGGACAAGTGCTACGGACTGATGCCAACGCTGTGACGGTTCATATATGTGTCGTACCTTCCACAACATGAGACCTCAGTTTTAAGTCTCATCTGAAAGACTTCTGACTATGCCCAGTGTTTGAGTTTGAAGAAAGAACAATTACTACCTTATTAACCCTTTTCATTCGGGATATGCATCCGTGCGTAGAAGTCCTTTTCATTCCGGATACGCATCCGTGCATAGATCGTAACACCTTACAACATGTGCAGGAAATCCCCTTTGTACTATTATTAATACCGGATGTAACGTTTATATACCTTCCCATGATTCATGTGATTCTTCCATACAGATTTCCATTGAGTTTAAGCGCCATATTGAAAAGTTATCAAGTGAAAAACTATCTGTAAAAACGAGAAATTGAGATGATGGATTGCGACGATCTTTCGGAAAGTGATGGAAGTGATATTGAGGTAGACAGCGATAGTTTATCTGATGAAGATGCTGTTTATTTGAACGAGAATAGCGGTGAATTAAATCGTCAAAACATGGAAGGATGGATCTATGACATTTTGGAATCTGACGACGAAGATGATTTGGATTTTGTAGGATTTCAAAATCAGTGGGTGCGAGACAAATTTAGGACGAGGAATATTCCGCCATTCAATTTAGTAAGCGGCAGCTCAATTATTCATCCTCCAGAAGCAAGTGCTAAAGAGTATTTTGAATTGTTTTGGGATGACAAGTTTTGGGACAAATTGACCACGGAGACAAAACATATACGCGGAGCAGGAGAGGGAGAGAGAGAACCCCCCCCGCCACCATCTGCCCCAAAATGGGCGCTGACAAATCGTACAGAAATGAAGGCATTCATTGGTATGATTTTCACTATGGGAATAATTAGACTGCCGTCTAGGAACGATTATTGGAAGGTGAACAAGTGGTTATTTAAAACCAGCTTCAATCTGATAAGGTCCCGTGACAGATTCAATCTCCTGTGGTGGTATTTACACATACAGAACAATGAGGAGCGAACCGATAAGCCTGACAAATTGTGGAAACTATGTTGGTTCATTGATTACCTAAATTCAAAGTTCAAGGCTTTGTACACCCCTCATGGGTCATTTACTGTGGATAAGAGTATGGTCAAATTTAAAGGAAGACTTGGATTCAGACAACACATGCCAGCTAAACCAACAAAGTGGTGAATGAAGAATTGGGTGTTGGGCGAAGCTACTACCGGGTACTTGTTCAATTTTCAATTTACACTGGACGCGAGGATGGCCAAGAAAATGGACTTTCCCATAGAGTTGTGACGGATCTGTGCACGCCACTTTTTGGTATAAATCCTCAAGTTTTTCTGGACAATTTTTACACGAGTCCTGGACTTCTTTATGACCTCCATATCCGTAGTGTTCATGCATGTGGCAGTGTGTGTGCAAACTGACGTGGGTTGCCACAGGATATGTTAGATCGAAGAAACTAAAGTTGAAAAATCATGAATACAAAGCAGCAAGCACAGAAGGACTAACTTACATTTTGTGTTTGGCAGGACACAAAGTCTGCTATGTTCCTGTCAAATTTTCATGACCCCACACAGAAGGGTAACATTGTGCGGTGAAATGAAAGGAAAGAGAGAATGACGGTAAAAACACCTCATGTAATTGTGGACTACCAGAATAATATGAGAGGTGTCGACTTGTTAGATCAGATGACAAACTACTATACAATTCATCACAGGTCAAAGAAATGGTGGAGGAGACTGTTCTTCAATTTGATGATGTGCACCGCATATAATGCCTTTGTTGTGGCTCCTGATTCGCAGGATGTGGCAAAACGCAACTGGCCTTACTTTCAGGATTTTCTCGAGGAGTTGGCTGATGGTCTAGTGGGGGACACAAGAGCAAAACGTGCTGTCCCTGTCATGGAAATTGAAAGGCCATTTGCCCAGCATACTATTGAAAAAATTTATGAGAAGAGAAAAGGGTGTCGTGAATGTTCACTTTCATCAGAATCTGGAAAGCGGGCTGGAGCGACAAATTTTGGATGTCGCAAGTGTAACATTCCAATTCACCTGGCGTGCCAGTCAAAACATATTATGAGATCTTTGAGAAAGTAACTAATTCAGTGTGTGTGTTTCACTGGACAAAATAAATGTAAAAATGAAAATAACATCTGAATTTGTGAACTACTTTTTCGACTTGTCGTCAAACAATGTGTTCGTGATTTACCTGTAATCAACACTTTTTTACCTGTGGCCAGTGCTTATTATGTAAATAGTTGTATATAGCGTATAATACTTTTTGTCAGTACAGACTGTGTGTTATAATACATGAAAAAACAGTTTTACAACACATTCAAGAAAAAAGAACTATTTAGCGAAAATTTCATTTGCAAAAAAAAAGATGTGTCTTACTTTAAAATGGGATTGCTACTACATGGTTCGTACAGATAACTTGACATGTTTTTCAAGCACTTTCAAGCAGTTTTCATCTTCTTTTTCAAGCACTTTTCAAGCACTTTTTTCACGGAGAAAATGAAGTACAACAGATTCCGTAATATTGTAACATTTGAAATGAATTTGAATGCGATTTTAGGGCGCTTTCCCCCATGCTGGAGACGTCTATAGTTTTCTGACATAAAACACAAACTGCTTTTCTGCAGTCACCCTTCGCTGGCTTTACCCAGTTACGATAGGCAATGGCGTCCTCCCATGCCCGATTGTACACACACTTTGTTGTTTTGTTGTGACTCATTGCGAAAAAATGTGCCAATATGGCGACTAAACGCACATGGATACATGTACAGAGCTGCCCGTATGTGACTTCCGAAAGAGCATTATCGCTTATGAAGAAAGACGGTAACACCCGAAAGCATACGGTGCAGACACAAATTTACACCCGGATCAGAAATTCTGGTTTCGTACACAATGCTATTTTTATCACCGCTTCGTTCGTAGACAATGCACATCGATTTTATGCAGAACTGTGATTAATTTTAAATAATTTTACACCGTCAATACTGTTCAAGCAATATTTGATCAAATTCAAGCACATTTTTTTCATTTTCAAGCAGTTTTCAAGCGAAAAGTAGGTTTTTATGAGATTCAAGCACTTTTCATTCACTGACCCAATTTTCAAGCACTTTTCATTTCTGTACGAACCATGTACTAAACCAAGAAAGGTATCACTATAGTTTTTTTTTTATCACATAGATGAATAATTTCTTCAAATAATGTTCCATATCAACTTCATTCTAAGATTAATAATTTACATAGAAAATGTGACTGTAATTTTGGGAATATGTAAAAGAAAAAAAAAAATTTAATTTATTTAATTTCAATTTAAATATTTGTTAAGTCAGCAATTTTATAGAAATTTCAATTTGATAATTAGATTATTTACTGCTGATTCCAAAAATGTCTACTTTTATGCTTCTGTTGTTTGTAAGAAAATAATTAGAAACAAAAATAATTTGTCTGTTGATTGATCTCATAATCATTATTAATTTGTCCAATTATCTCCAGATCTACGGGGTCAATTAGGTCATAGGGTGTCAGAATGAAAAGGGTTAAAGTCTTTGGTATGACCCAGTACCAGGAATCGTAACCGGGGCCTTCCACTTGCAAGTCAAGTGGTCTAACAATAGACCACCGCAAGTGGTGTGAACACGTGTACACTGTACATGTATACACGATGTGTCCGATACAATAGTAAACGTAATGAATCTGTCTCTAACTCGGTGTTTAACGATATTTACCCCTAAGGAAGCAGTCATTGATTTACAGAAGAGTCCATTGTTCTTCAGAGGGTTGATGAGTTTAAAAAACATTATTTACCTATATTTTCTTGTGTTGTTTCTAAAGTGGAATTTAAATCCGCGTCCTTCTTCTTCTTTTTCTTCTTCTTCTTTTCTGAGGAGGCATCTCCTGGAACAGAAATCAAAGTGTTTACTTTCCACTCTCCCTTACTACAGAGCAAAAGTGCCGGATTCCAAAAGCTTTCAAATTTAACATTCTAACAAAAACTGAGAATTTTCATCACTTTGCTTCAATGTAACTGAAGAATCAAAATTAACTCATCCACCCCTGAAGTCACATTTGGACTTGCCCATTTCAAAGAATAGTGAAGTCCACTGCCAGAATTCAGGGGTGTATGACTTAGAATCAAAATTTTATAATAATTTTACATGCAATATCAACTTGCTCACTCCTGAAATATGACAGTGGACCATACTAATTATTGATCTGGGCAAGTCTAAATGTGACCACAGGGGGTGATGAGTTAATTGGAAAAGACATGTCAATTTTTGTTCTAGTTATTTTCTGTTTTTTTTTAGGGGAATGCAAGGCATTAGAAATTAGCCTGCAACAGGACCCTAAAACAGCCTCACAAAATCCCTGAATCATACATGTATTTAGACAAACACATTCATACAATTTTAAGAGATATGGAAAGTTTCTATTTCTAACATTTGTAGTGATGTTCAAACTTTGTCTTCATCATCTTTTTATTTCACTTTATATCAACATTTTCAAAATATTCTGCCCACTGTAATGCAAAGGAACATGTTCAATAAAAACTTGAACAAAAATTGCATTTTGGGAAGGTTCATTGTTCTTGAATATTTTTTTTTCAAAATATACATATCCAAGGGCAGTAACTCCTACAGATATTCCATGCAGCACTTTATTCTCAACTTCAACATATTCAGTGAAATGTTTCTTATGAACATTTTCAAAGAAAATTTATAATGAATGTAAACATACAAGTCATAACAGATTCAAATTATTCAAAAAATGAGAAAAAAATAAACAAGAGAATGAGAAAACAAAATTAAAAAAGCATTTGTCCTATGTCCAATGGGACAAGTGATTTTGAAAATCACTCATCCGTAGAAACTTTCAGCTTGTCCAAATTTTTATAAACTTTTATGGAACTATTAAGGCCAACTATCTTTGAATTCTCTGATATGAGACTTATAATAAATTAAAAGGGCAATAACAGATTTTGAAAGCATCATGATAATGTCAAGTTTTAGATTCTACAAAGTAAGACATAATAGATCGAGAAGAAAAATTACACATCACTTGTGACTGGGGACAAATACCCACCTCTAACTACTCATCCTGATGCCATTTTCTCTCATCCAGGACAAGTGGACGTGTACATCAACCCCCTACCTTAATGGCATAAAAAGAGAATCTTATTTCTTGAGAGTAAGATTCTTGCATGCCAAACCCTTGGGGAGCCTCTACAAGAATCTTAACCCTCCGTTTGATTTGATCGAGATTCCTCAGCCATGCCCTCCTCAACATAGGGTTTTGATATCTGTAATCACTTTAAAGAATCTCACCTCCAGCCGTGACCTTTGAAACTTTGGGTTTACTCTCCGCGTCATCCTCGGATGTACCATTTTCAGAAAATTTTCTCTTTTTTGAGACTTTTGGTAATGTGGAATCTAATGCTGTGTTGTACGTTTTCACTTCACTGAAATACACCATTGTTTATATAGACATGTCAATCAATCTCTTATAACAAAATGAGTAATGTTTGAGAGACGATCTGCCTCTGGGAGAACTTCATAAACATCTTTAAGTCCCATAACTCAAACTCGACCAATATGTAACAAGAAAGGGACCAAAAACTATACAAATTCTCTGATCCTCGGGGACTTGATAAACATACACAAATACCACAGTCATAGTAAGCTGAAACAAATATCAAATGTGTTTATCATAATTCAACCTCAAAGCTTGAATTCTATTTGTTGTTGCTCTTTGTTGTTTTTGTGACACTCCCTTCTAGACAGGTGACACCACAACATAACCTTGACCAGATAAGAATGAATAAACATGAATGATCAATGAAGTTAGAATTAAAATGAAATGTGGGGAAAAAAAATCAACAATTATTAATTTTTAACAGTTCCGAGTTTATAATTCATGTCTAAGTATACTGACAGGGATAGGGGCTTACCTTTTGTTTTCATATTTTTCCCATTTAGCCATCGATTTCCCTGTGCCACTTATCCGTCTGTCCTGAAAGAAAAATTGAACACTCTCAATATACAACTGTCATTGCTGACCTAGTTACTAGAAGAAAATGTAGTGGAAAATGAAGAACAGCGAATCCCGTCGTGACCGACCACTCTCATAAAAGACCCGCTTTCTGAGACCACTTTCTGAAAGTCACCTGATTAAATAATTCTTTACATAAGACCACTTATCCCGAGAGATCAAATTTGTGTGGCAGATGGGGTGGTACCTCAAGACAGGTTCCACTGTATTCAAGCAAACCAAATACTGTAAATCCGAATATTTTTGCGGGACTTCATTTTCGCAATTCACATATTCTAAATTTTTTCGCAATATCGTCTGCACATTTTGTCACACTATTATCATACTTCCTCATGCGATAAATATATTTTAACAACAACAGCTCGCACGAAATTACGCTTAAATAAAATTCTCACAAATAAAACCAGCTTTACAGTAAATTGTGGACAAAATTCAATATCATTTTGTCAGCTGCTTTCAATGTTTTCAACAGACATTAATGCAACACTTTTTGCAGTAAAGAAAATTAATAGAATCTTACATGGGTGTGTAGAGTGCTAAGAATCTGTTTATTCAATCCGAGGGGTCTCCCATGGATTGGGATTTCAGATTCTTATTATGAAGGTAGACATTTCTGTCAGATTCTTATTATGAAGATAGACATTTCCGTTTCCATTCAACATGCCCAGGTTTGATTATTTTTCTGGTTTTTTTTTTTTCGTTTCATACAAGTTTATGTAGATTAACCTTGCACTGTATTCTAGAAGACACAGGAACTCCACGTCACAAATTGTACTGTGACGTCGTACACATGTGAGCTGGTTTTCCCTAGGGTAAGACAGAGTTATCTCTTCACGAGTAATCATGGTCTTTTACGCTGGGAAGCGTGGGAGAACAAACTTGTTATACATTATGTCTAACCTTTCCTTCCTCCAGCTCTCGCAGTCTTTTCTGTAACTTTGCTTTGTGTTCCATACCCAGCTCAGAATTGGTCTCGTCTCCAAGCGCATCAACTCGAATGGCCAGCGCTGCCTTGGCTGCCAACATTCTGGAAACCTAGAACAATAAAAACGGAGTAACTTCAATAATTATCTATACATAGCAAGGAAACCCTAATGTTTCAACTCATCCACCCGAGGTCACATTTGGACCTGTCCATTTTAAAGAATGGTCAAGTTCACTGTCAGAATGCAGGGCTGTATGATTTAGAATCAAACTTTACAATAATTTGACATGCAATATGAACTTGCTCACTCCTGAATTATGACAGTAGACCATACTATTTGTCTACGAATCTAAGTGTGACCGCAGGGGGTGATTAGTTAATGAATATGCCAAATTACTCAAGTAAAATAAAAATCATCAAAGCTTTGGTTTGTTTTCTTTGTCGTTTTACATCCAGCGATGAATTTTTCACTTGCATGGATATCTAACCATCAATGTGCTACAAATGTTTCATCTTGATTAATGACAGTTTTCTTCCAAATGTGACACCATACCTCCACACCAGATTTGTACTGGCCTTCCAGCAGCAGATGGTTTCAAATTGGATTTCAGGGGTGGATCTAAAGGGTAAAGATCTAGATAATTTGAAAACCAACCTTTCCTTTCATCTTTGGATTCGTTTGTCCCACAAGAGAAGCGTGATATATAAGACCATACTTTGGGGTATCATGTTTGGTCTTAAGGGCCCTGAACAGAGCCTTTTCTGCCCCTAATATCTGTACAGTCGAGGATGGATGCTTGGCCAAATTCAGCAGTGAGCCTGAAACAAAACAAGGCTCAAAACTAATTTCGTATTTAAATATGCATCACAAGATGGCTAGCACAATCCAAAAATATTGACCAGTATAATTTTTCATATAAATGCGAAAGAAATGGCTGCACAACATTATAGGACATCTGCGAAATATCTGTATTTTCTAAAATGTTCCACATGTACTCATGTATTAATTTATGTTGACATCTGCTCGGCACCTTAATGGCAATAGCTAAAAGCAAATAAAATGTTAATATGTAACTTTTTAAAAAATGTTTGCTTGTTTTAACGACGTTTTGTGCAACATTTCAACAATCTTAAGTTTCATTTACTGGATTACCACTGACAAAAAAGGATTTTAAAACAAATTGAAGCAAATTGAGTTGCAAGTACATAAAAGGAACAATGAAAGACAAGTTTAAATTCAGCAGGTAAAATAACATTCTGAAGTCGCTCAGACAATCCAATCCACCCCCAAAGCAGTCTTCCATCAACATGGTTTTGTTTAACAGTGTAATTAGAAGAATGGAAAATTTTAGATAATGTAAATTGTGAAAAATTTTGTTCTGGATTTTTTCCTTTTCCATTCTGGTTTTTTTTTTCCCCTCTAGTGAATATCCTCGACCTTTTTATCATCATTGTCAACACTTTCCTTGAACATAAAAAAAACAAAAAAACGCTATAATTTTAAGAAACTTTTGTTTATAAATTACAGAGAAAAGGATTTGTGATTCAGAAAAATTGTTTCTTGATAGTTACTTGTCTGATGGGACTAGTGAAAAAACACTTATTGTAGAATCTTGAATACTATCACAATTATCAAAATTACAAAGTCAAAAATTATCTGTCACACAATCAGCCTCAGAGGTAGTGACGAAATAAAAAGGTTACATCACAGTAGATCAGAAAATCAAAGTTTTCCATCACTGGCTGATTTCAGTGACTTATGACCTCACATTACTTCTCATCCAATCACTTACCAGCATGAGCAATCAATCTAGCTCCCACCAACTCTCCCACCAGAACTGTCAGATTTGGCGCCACGGCCATCATTCTGTTCTTGACGTAGTCATACAACTGGGCTCTGTATTCGGATATTTCAATTACCTGAAATGAAACGAGAATTTGTAATCCTTGGAAACCATCTCAGAATGCTTGTTTCACTGGAATACTCATTTTATGTTTTGGAAGTAATCCTAATTATAACGAGCATTTATTATCAGAATCATGACAAGTAACCTGCCTATGAATTTGTTATGTAGTAAACAGTGAGGAAATACAAAACTAAAACCCAAACCGGACCAACTGATGAACACAGATAAAACTTAAAGCCCCCACCCATCAACCATATTCCGATGAGAAAACTTCCAAGTTTGGAAACAGGAAACAAGGGAACTAACTGCATATCTTATTCAATTTTAACTTTACAGGACAACAGCCTCAGAGGTAGTGACGAAATCAAAGATGACATCATAGATGTCAGAAAACAGATTAAGTTTCCATCATTGGCTGTGATTAACCTATTCAATACGATAGTGTCCTATAACGCCCGCTAAATTTATTGTTCTCTACTCACAATAACATCCATGGCTACCCAATGAGACTTTAGTCTGTATTATCACATGTACATGTAATGGATGCCATCAAAAATAAGCAAGTTACGATGGATATAAAAGTGCTATTATTTTTAAATCGGTGAAAGAAAGTCATTTCAAAATGGCTGCCGCTTATGCATCCGAGATTTCCACCATGATGTTTTAGATACTTTCAATTTTGATTCCGACTCTAAAAATGATTTGAATGATGATTCTGCAGGTGAACAACAAGTAAACCCTATTTCTATGGAAACAGAATTCGAGATAGATATCTATTCCGAATAAGACGTTGGGGGTGAAAATTATTTTACAGACAATTTCAATGCAGAAACCTCCTTCCAAGAACATGTGTCGACAAATAATTAAAATCAAAGTGTTAAATTTAACATATTTACAGATAAA
Source organism: Atrina japonica (assembly GCA_030159075.1). Taxonomy (NCBI): domain Eukaryota; kingdom Metazoa; phylum Mollusca; class Bivalvia; order Pterioida; family Pinnidae; genus Atrina; species Atrina japonica. The sequence continues at coordinate 4,057 of BROG01000944.1, read as the reverse complement.
AATATTGGTTCGATGCAACTGCTACAGTGTATAACGTCACTATACAGCTGTGATGTCGCAGTATCGTAAACTGCTACAGTGTATAACGTCACTATGCAGCTGTGATGTCGCAGTATTGTAAACTGCTACAGTGTTCAACGTCACTATACAGCTGTGATGTTGCAGTATTGTAAACTGCTACAGTGTATAACGTCACTATGCAGCTGTGATGTCACAGTATCGTAAACTGCTACAGTGTATAACGTCACTATGCAGCTGTGATGTCACAGTATCGTAAACTGCTACAGTGTATAACGTCACTATACAGCTGTGATGTTGCAGTATCGTAAACTGCTAGTGTATAACGTCACTATGCAGCTGTGATGTTGCAGTATTGTAAACTTCTACAATGTATAACGTCCCTATGCAGCTGTGATGTTGCAGTATCGTAAACTGCTACAGTGTATAACGTCACTATGCAGCTGTGATGTCGCAGTATTGTAAACTGCTAGTGTATAATGTCACTATGCAGCTGTGATGTTGCACCTCACTATGCAGCTGTGATGTCGCAGTATTGTAAACTGCTAGTGTATAATGTCACTATGCAGCTGTGATGTTGCAGTATTGTAAACTGCTACAGCGTATGTCACTATGCAGCTGTGATGTCGCAGTATTGTAAACTGCTAGTGCATAACGTCACTATGCAGCTGTGATGTTTCAGTATTGTAAACTTCTACAATGTATAACGTCCCTATGCAGCTGTGATGTTTCAGTATTGTAAACTTCTACAATGTATAATGTCCCTTTGCAGCTGTGATGTTTCAGTATTGTAAACTGCTAGTGTATAACGTCACTATGCAGCTGTGATGTTTCAGTATTGTACACTGCTAGTGTATAACGTCCCTATGCAGCTGTGATGTTTCAGTATTGTACACTTCTACAATGTATAACGTCCCTTTGCAGCTGTGATGTCGCAGTATTGTAAACTGCTAGTGTATAACGTCACTATGCAGCTGTGATGTTTCAGTATTGTAAACTGCTAGTGTATAACGTCACTATGCAGCTGTGATGTTTCAGTATTGTACACTGCTAGTGTATAACGTCCCTATGCAGCTGTGATGTTTCAGTATTGTACACTGCTAGTGTATAACGTCCCTATGCAGCTGTGATGTTTCAGTATTGTACACTGCTAGTGTATAACGTCACTATGCAGCTGTGATGTTTCAGTATTGTACACTGCTACAGTGTATAACGTCACTATGCAGCTGTGATGTCGCAGTATTGTACACTGCTAGTGTATAACGTCACTATGCAGCTGTGATGTTTCAGTATTGTACACTGCTAGTGTATAACGTCCCTATGCAGCTGTGATGTTTCAGTATTGTACACTGCTAGTGTATAACGTCCCTATGCAGCTGTGATGTTTCAGTATTGTACACTGCTAGTGTATAACGTCCCTATGCAGCTGTGATGTTTCAGTATTGTACACTGCTAGTGTATAACGTCACTATGCAGCTGTGATGTTTCAGTATTGTACATTGCTAGTGTATAACGTCCCTATGCAGCTGTGATGTTTCAGTATTGTACATTGCTAGTGTATAACGTCCCTATGCAGCTGTGATGTTTCAGTATTGTAAACTGCTAGTGTATAACGTCACTATGCAGCTGTGATGTTTCAGTATTGTACACTGCTAGTGTATAACGTCACTATGCAGCTGTGATGTTTCAGTATTGTACACTGCTAGTGTATAACGTCCCTATGCAGCTGTGATGTTTCAGTATTGTACACTGCTACAGTGTATAACGTCCCTATGCAGCTGTGATGTTGCAGTATTGTACACTGCTAGTGTATAACGTCACTATGCAGCTGTGATGTTTCAGTATTGTACACTGCTACAGTGTATAACGTCACTATGCAGCTGTGATGTTTCAGTATTGTACACTGCTAGTGTATAACGTCCCTATGCAGCTGTGATGTTTCAGTATTGTACACTGCTAGTGTATAACGTCCCTATGCAGCTGTGATGTTTCAGTATTGTACACTGCTAGTGTATAACGTCCCTATGCAGCTGTGATGTTTCAGTATTGTACACTGCTAGTGTATAACGTCCCTATGCAGCTGTGATGTTTCAGTATTGTAAACTGCTAGTGTATAACGTCCCTATGCAGCTGTGATGTTTCAGTATTGTAAACTGCTAGTGTATAACGTCCCTATGCAGCTGTGATGTCGCAGTATTGTACACTGCTAGTGTATAACGTCCCTATGCAGCTGTGATGTCTCAGTATTGTACACTGCTAGTGTATAACGTCCCTATGCAGTTGTGATGTCTCAGTATTGTACACTGCTAGTGTATAACGTCCCTATGCAGCTGTGATGTCGCAGTATTGTACACTGCTAGTGTATAACGTCACTATGCAGCTGTGATGTCGCAGTATTGTACACTGCTAGTGTATAACGTCACTATGCAGCTGTGATGTTTCAGTATTGTACACTGTGATGTTTCAGTATTGTACACTGCTAGTGTATAACGTCCCTATGCAGCTGTGATGTTTCAGTATTGTACACTGCTAGTGTATAACGTCCCTATGCAGCTGTGATGTTTCAGTATTGTACACTGCTAGTGTATAACGTCCCTATGCAGCTGTGATGTTTCAGTATTGTACACTGCTAGTGTATAACGTCCCTATGCAGCTGTGATGTTTCAGTATTGTACACTGCTAGTGTATAACGTCACTATGCAGCTGTGATGTTTCAGTATTGAAAGGGTCAAAGAAATATGCTACATTATTATACCTCATCAACAAAACAGTAATGGATTGGTTTAGAGCCGTCATGTGTCAGGGAGACTACACTTCATGTCTCCCTCACGTGTGTCATATTTCCCTCATGTGAAAACCCTGCAGCTTATTCTTTATTGATTCTGTATATTGGTATAATTAACAATTTATTGCCCAGGTTGTAGGGAGATACGAGGATTTGTTTACCCATGGCAATTCATATTCCCCTCGGAAGTATGACTTGCCATGGGCAAACAATTCCTCCCTACAACCAGGGCAATAAATGTATAATGTGCCCCTTCTGGTGCTTTTAGGACTGAAAATAATATAATTTTGCTTTACTCATCAGCCCCTGAAAAACAATGGACTTTTCTGTAAATCAAAGACTTGTCCAAATGTGTCCTTAGGGGAGAATGAGTTAAGTACACCAAATCGACCACCCAAAATACTCCTATCCATTTCCATCTTAAGCGGAGGGATGGAAGAACCCAAACATGTACTATAAAATCATTTATTTTCATGAATTTAAATTTCGGAGGTTTTTAATCTATAGGGTTTTAAATTTTTGTGGGTTTAAATTTTCGTGGTTTTACTGAAAATGAATATTTTATTCAAAAAAGTCAATATTTTTCGGTGAGTTTTACCTGATCACACAGGTATAAGATATTTGTTATATCTTCTTCTGAGATTTCTGTTCCCATGGAGATTTCTGCGGCCTGTTTCAACTCCTGTTCTACTTCCTCTGGCAGTATATCAGAGAAATCAGTTGTAACTGCGTTGGTACGGTAACCTATCATACAAAATTTGGACAACATTTTACAAAAAAATGTATACAAAACTTGAAATATAATATAGTGAAACCGGTTTTTAGAAACCAAATTCCTACAACAACAATCCACCATCCATATTACCACCCAGTAAAAAATTCTTGTAAATAAAATTTTGATTAAATATTTGGAGAGATGTGGTGTAAGCACAGAAAGGTGCAAAAAGGAGAAATTTCTCCATTTGGAGAAAAATTTCCATTTCTGACTTAAGTGTCAGAGTGAGTGGTTCTTCAAGACAGGTGTCCGGTACACGATTATATGCTCATTTCTGAATTTGTCCTGAAGAACAATGCCACACAAAACACACTTTCCACTGTAAAGTTAGAATAAACAGAGAGTGATCAGAGATTACAAAGCTCAATGCACACGGTGGCCCCCAAGACATATTCTGGGATTTTCTTTTTTGAGAATGGGGCCTTGGCCATTTGAACTGAGAATTCCAGCAACATATTATCGAAATTGAGAAATCTAAA
>BROG01000943.1:22500-208010 GCA_030159075.1 Atrina japonica | reverse complement strand
ATTGGGGTTAATCCTTTAACCAGATGATTATAATCATACTACAGGTAATGAGATCTGACTCAATACTTTCGACTATAAATATTAGCAAAGAAGCACCTGTCTTTGTTAACAACATCAAGGAAGTTCTTGAAATCAATATTTGGTATGAGGGATGAAACAGATCATTTTTATCTGGTTGTTAGGATAGTCTCTTGATGTTCGTTACATTGTACTGAGCGTAATATTTTTTTGTCAAGGGCCTGAAGTCACCAAATTTACTCGCTACTCAAGCTCAACTTTTATTTCATTATTTTGACTATGTAATCATTTGTAAAACTTTTGGGTTCTTTTCTTCAAATGAGCAATAATTTTGATCATTATTTACATTTGTATGCTGTCAGTATACACATACATCCAGTTACAGAATAACTTTTGTGTATTTTTAACTTAATATCATAAAAAGTTAGTTGAGCTTGAGTATTGAGTAAATTTGGTAATGTCAGGACTTGGTTATATGTTTATATTGATTGATATATGATCTCTATATTTTGATCAATATGGATTACAGCATTTTCAGTACAAGTTAGAAAATCAGTTTGTACTTTTTTGTTTTGAATGACATGTATAATGATTGGTGTAATATATGTACTTCTTTGAACACAAGCGAGGTCTCTTTGACCACTTTAAACCATGAAGTATCTCATCTCTAATCAGTGTGGGATCAAATCCTGCTGCAACCTAAACTGATTTTCTGAGGAAGTTTGTCAGTGTAGATGGGGAAAGTTGGTGATCTCTTTCTGGGTAATTGTTACCAGGTTCTCTCCTTCACTACTATATACTGGCCACCAACATAATACTGAGAAAATGTTGAGTGTGATGTAAAACAACATTTAGACATTTGTCACCATACTGTATAATAGAGATGTACACATCTGTACTATTTACTTAACTTGCAAATTAATCCATTGTTTAGGATTGACAGGTAACTTGCAGATTAATCCATTGTTTTTAAATTGCCTGTTACTGTGTATTACAACTTGCAATCAAACCATGCCTGTCTGTCATTCAAATACATTTCAGAGTGTCAATCAAAGCCATGATAATCCCTAGTTCACATGGTTAGTGCATTTATCCCCTCTTTCTAGAACTAGATAATTACATCAATATTTAAACATCATTTACCAAATTATCTCTGCAAGGAGACCAATATTGATGAATGCACCACATAATTACTGGAATAAACACAATATCAAACTCAAATACAATAGATGAGTGTATTTCTCCCCTAAACCTGAAATACCCATCAATATAAAACTATCACAACACACCAATTAAGTGGACTAATCAACATTTGCATATAGTTAACTGCTTGACAATTTTTTTTATCCTGTGCCTACATGCACTTTCCCACTCATCTCTCTCTCTCTCTCTCTCTCTCTCTCTCTCTCTCTCTCTCTCTCTCTCTCTCTCTCTCTCTCTCTCTCTCTCTCTCTCTCTCTCTCTCTCTCTCATCTCTCTCTCTCTCTCTCTCTCTCTCTCTCTCTCTCTCTCTCTCTCTCTCTCTCTCTCTCTCTCTCTCTCTCTCTCTCTCTCTCTCTCTCTCTCTCTCTCTCTCTCTCTCTCACAGAGGTATAAATCTCAAAAGTACTGAACATTGAGTCAGTATCAGTTTATGTTTCAAACCTTGCACTTTGGCTAAGTATATACATTGCACTAAATTTTTAAAAATGTAACTATCATCATTATCAAGTATTTACTTGTTATAGATGTATCTCTGATCTGACTTTAATGCAGTCATTTTATTGATCTGTCATTGGCACATATACAGAGCAACATCAATAACAATTACCCGAAAACTTCTGAGAATAACTTTATCCTCAGTTGTAAAAGTATTAACTACAGTCACACAATTGTAAGTAGTGTTTGTTCCCAGTCTTTGGGTTATATACTAATTAATCAAGTTTCAACAAATAAAGATAGGATACTGGTTTTGTTATTTTTTTTATAACCCCACACAACCCCATTGATGTTGAAAATGATAATCTTTATGACTGAACTTCTAAATAATAACCTTGGTGACACAGCTGTTAGTTGTAACTGGTAAAAGACCTGGTTCAGGGCTTAATATCATCAGTATGCAGGTCCAATAAAAGGACCCATTCCCAATGCAAAATCTACTATTTTTTCCCCAATTTTGGGTAGAAATTTCCCAATTATGTTCACCATATTGTTGGCACTCAGTATAAAACAATAAAAAAGAGAATTAAGTACAGGTATGAACTGCACTTTGAAGTCTAAAGATGAAATCCATGTTGTCAGTTAAATAAGAGAAGCTATAAAATGAATAACAAGTTTTGTGTCTTTATTCTTATGACTTAAATGACCATAGTTACTTTTTCCCAATTTTGCCCATTGCAGCGTAAACTTCCCAATTGGAAGGGTACAGGACCCTGTCCCAAACAAGACAAGAGGCAAGTTACAATAAACCTGACAAGAGGCTAAGTAATAATTTACCTGACAAGATGCTAAGTTACAATATACCTGACAAGAGGCTAAGTTACAATATACCTGACAAGAGGCTAAGTTACAATATACCTGACAAGAGGCTAAGTTACAATAAACCTGACAAGAGGCTAAGTAATAATTTACCTGACAAGAGGCTAAGTTACAATATACCTGACAAGAGGCTAAGTTAAATAACCTGACAAGTAAGTAATAATTTACCTGACAAGAGGCGAAGTTACAATATACCTGACAAGAGGCTAAGTTACAATATACCTGACAAGAGGCTAAGTTACAATATACCTGACAAGAGGCTAAGTTACAATATACCCGACAAGAAGCTAAGTTACAATATACCTGAAAAGTTACAATATACATGTACCTGACAAAAGGCTAAGTTACAATATACCTGACAAGTTACAATATACATGTACATGTACCTGACAAAAGGCTAAGATACAATATACCTGACAAGAGACCTAGTTACAATATACCTGACAGAAGACCCAGTTACAATATACCTGACAGAAGACCCAGTTACAATATACCTTACAAAAGACCCAGTTACAATATACCTGACAGAAGACCCAGTTACAATATACCTGACAGAAGACCCAGTTACAATATACCTTACAAAAGACTCAGTTACAATATACTTGACAAAAGACCCAGTTACAATATACCTGACAAAAGACCCAGTTACAATATACCTGACAAAAGACCCAGTTACAATATACCTGACAGAAGACCCAGTTACAATATACCTTACAAAAGACCCAGTTACAATATACCTGACAGAAGACCCAGTTACAATATACCTGACAGAAGACCCAGTTACAATATACCTGACAGAAGACCCAGTTACAATATACCTGACAGAAAACCCAGTTACAATATACCTGACAGAAGACCCAGTACCTGACAGAAAACCCAGTTACAATACCTTACAAAAGACCAGTTACATATACTTGACAAAAGACCCAGTTACAATATACCTGACAAAAGACCCAGTTACAATATACCTGACAAAAGACCCAGTTACAATATACCTGACAAAAGACCCAGTTATAATATACCTGGAACAAAACTAATTTACAGTGTTCATGACAAAACAGCAAGTTTAATTGTATCTGGCAAAAGGTTAAGTAACAATATACCTTACAAAATAAATAGGTAAACTGTATGGCACATGGCAAAAAACCTATGTTATGAATTCCTGCCCCCCCCCCCCAAAAAAAAAAAAGTTACAATATACCTGGCAAAATACCAAGTTACATTGTACCTGGCAAAATAAATATCTACAGTTACAATGTACCTGGCAGTTAATTAAACCATTGGCTTCCCACCACTTGTCCATGGGCACCCTAATTCTGTCTTATTCACATGAATCCATAACTAAAGTCTACATTTCTATAATTTCAATCAAAACTGATATCTCGAGCAACTGAGCAAGTCATATCAAATTCAAAAAATGATTTTAGAACACTGAAAAAATAATTTTGTTTTGCTACAGATCCTAAGCATTGTCTAAACTTCGGCATATAAAGCTGGTGAGATCTCCATATAAGTTGAAAAAAATAATAGACAAAAACATTAGTAAAACAATCAGAAAACTCAAGTATTAAATCTTGTTTTCTCTCATCCAGCCATTGATTTCTGGTGTGCACCATGGTTATAGTAAAAATATAATTGATTGAAGGAAATTTCATTTAATTTCAATTAAAATTTATTGTAAACTTAAGTTTTGTTTGAACTGCAAATTATGACTGTAGGAGTTAAGATTTACTTAGCAAGTCAGAATTAGCTGGTTTTACCTCTAACCATACTGTTATATAATTGTAAAATGAATTAACATTGATTTAAATATTGAGATTCACTATAGCATAAAGCTTTGATTACAAGATGTCTATTTCAAATGAAATGAACATTGGGAACTTCAAGTTTGACCTGCTGTTTTTAATTGTATTCTTCATCAGAGAGTGGAAATTGTTGTGAGTCTTGGTGATTTATAATTGGCCAGTTTTACCATGGAAGCCAGGCTTTTTCCACATCCATGAATTACAAGACCAAGGTCTATTCAAAGTCAACAAATGATGTTTTGAAGGTGAAGATAAAAAGTGTGAAGTGTAGGAAATGAAATATGATTGCTTCTTCATTTAGAAGGTTTTAATAAATAATTCTAAAAGAAAACATCTAGTTGTAAATTTTTGTTTTACTTCAAACATCTGTTTTATCAAATTGTTAGATAATTTTCAAAAACTAAAAAAATCTGACTTATTTACAAGTCAGCAGTAACAGCTGCCGTGTACTCTATCAGCCCTGAATAATTTAAATCCAAAACTATTGACTGTTTGTATATACATGTACAATAGTAAGCTGAGTATTGGCAATTTACAAATATTATGCAGAAATATATTGACAAATTTAGTGTAGATACAATATCACTGACTGGAATTGATATTTGATATTTCCTGTAGTAGACTGAATATATGTGTCATGATGTGAATCTCATGGTCTGTGATAGTGTGGTTGATGAAAGTAGATTAGAAGATATTCACAAGGGACCTTTAACTATTAGTGTGCTCCTACTTTTGGAAACAATATTTGTTGTTTTATTTACAATCTTTTAAACTTCTACTTGAGAATAATTGAAATCATCGAAAGTCTATTATTTTAATTTCTGTACAGATTCAGATGCAGAATATATTAGTCAGTTGGAGTTTTGTGTTGATTTATTCTCCTAAAGGAGTACTTTATGTTAAACAAATTTAATTGAAATTTTAACTATCTTACATTAAATACATTGACCTCAGTTCATTTTCAAAAAGTGACATTTTTTCAATGTAAGAATGGATTATTTTCAATGGATACAGAGTAACAGATAACTTTTGATGAGAATAAAGAAGAAAATCAACAAATTGACCATTGGTCACTGAATTATTCTGACACAGTGAACAGCACACACCTGTTACAGAATTAGCATCACTAGCCCACGACCTATATGTGATGATGAAAAAATCTGTTTCTACATTTATTTTACTTTGATAATTGTGGACGTGTGATCCACAGATACAGGGAGATGTTGGATCTTTGAAAGTAGGCGGAAGTACTTTGATTAATGAAGACTTGCATGGAAATCAGTGATGTTTACAATTAAAGATAATCTATCTTAGTACTAATGCTAATAGGTCAATGTTAGAGGCAGGTAGATGTCATTTCATCATACGCATTTGTCATCGGGAGAAGCTATGAAATATCATTGCTTCATATAGGAAATTTATTGCTTTATTTAAGAAATTAGTATTAATTTGAGCATCAAAGATTTGATGTAATGGACAAAGCATGTAAATAACCAATTTTACTTGGATCAACAAAGAATTCAGCTCAAAATGTGACAATTTGAGGTTTCCATTCTCAAAATATCAGAATTTTTCTGATCACTTGTACTTCAAATTGGGAGAAACAGTTACACACTCATTCATCAGACTGGATGACAAGTCTAAAACAGTTTAGTGTTCATTATTACATTGAAATCTTATTTGGAAGTGCTACCTTATTTGTTAATAAATGAATTAATTTAATATATTTAGAACTGTGACGGATTTTTGGGGATATAAAGCTAATATTTGATCACTTAGCTTTCCTGAGATAAAAATTCAATGCAATCATGTATAATTAAACCATCAGCCTCACATTCAAGAAGAATAATAGACATAAAATAGCTTCTCTTGAATGAAATATTGCTGCATTTCTAAATGAACTCAAAAATAGGACTCATATCTAAAAAAAAAAAAAATAAATAAATAAATTTTGAATCAGAGAAAATGATGACTGATGTGCCAATATGATTAATTTTTTGAGTTATAACTGTGGATATGTAGATGACACTCACTGTAAGAAGATTTGCTGTGCTTAACTGAAGATCTCTTGTGCTTTGATAATGGATCTGTTGTGATTATATTTTTACTGGTACATGATAGTTTGACCATTTGATGTGATGTATTATGCTGGAATTACATCTTTTGTACTTTGACTAAGTAATGGATCTGTTGTGTATTGACCATAGATCTGATATCTTATTTATAAATGATCTATTGTGTATTTACAAATGATCTTGGTATATAGTGAACTATGATTTGTTGTGTATTGATGAATGATCTGCTGTGTATTGACACTTGATGGTGATTTGCATTTATTGACAGATGATCTTTTGTGATTATGAAAAAAAATATATCAAAGTAAAATGTTAAATGTAGAAGGTGAATTTCATTTATATGTTTCTTTAATTTGGATATGACAATAAGGATACTTGGATGTCATTTTGATTCTTGGATATTATATTTTATTTGTTTATATATTTTTTGACTTTTTTGAGTGGTAGTCTAAGTAGCAATCATTTTATTTGTTGATACTAAGAGCTTCTTGGTCAGATTGAGTCAGGTTTTAGTTTAGAACTATAAGAAGAATGTTTTAAAACATTGATATAGAACTGTTGTCTTGTTGCATTCTGTGGTATACCACATGTGTTGAAGTTTTCCTAGAATTTCTCTAGAATCATAAAACAAAAGCTGTGATCAGTAATATGGATCTTAATTACTGAAGGGTCAGCACTATATCTCAACATTTGATACACAGAAAGTAGATTATATCAAAGTTTATACACTGTAGAAAGTGAAAAAATGTTAAAATTTACAAACACAAAGTGGATTATATAAAAGTTTATGCACATAGAAAGTGGATTATATAAAAGTTTACGCACATAGAAAGTGGATTATATAAAAGTTTACGCACATAGAAAGTGGATTATATAAAAGTTTACACACATATAAAAAGTTAAACAGAAAGTGGATTATACAAAAGTTTACACACATATAAAAAGTTAAACAGAAAGTGGATTATACAAAAGTTTGCACATACATAGTGATTGTGTTGAAGCTGATATACAGAAGAGGCAGTGCTAGTGGTTTACAGAGTGATACAACAGAAGTTTTGCTGGATAAGCATTGATGGATATTTTGTAGGCGACTAGGTCCATTCGAAAAACTGACATCCTTGTTTTAGTGGAAATTATAGATACACTGTTTATGTATGAAGCATTTCACAGGAAAACCCATTGAATAATGCATAATCAATAATATAAATGAGTGAACAGAGACAACACTTCAAGTATTTGACCCCAGATGGTCAGCGATTGGTCAATACACAGAAAACACTGTATATTCTTCTCATTAGATGTATTAATTATTGATTGTCCACTGGTTCTAAAATTACACAAAGTTAAGAATTGATCCTCTATAAGTAAATTGAAGTAGAGAGGACCAGAAAGCCTAGAATTTCGTGGGGATAATAGACAGGCTTGTCATTGTTGGTGTCAAGTTGTGTTGTTTTGCCCGTTTATCAACGCTGTATAAACTGTTGGCTTATAAGTACAAGTTGTAAATCTATAATATTGTTATATCTGGCTCTCTAGAGTCATTTGCAATTTTACGACCTTTTCTGTCAAGGGCTGTTACTGTATTAACTCTTGCATTTGCCAATGTTACTACATTCTAATCATATGTGATGGTCTCTGGTATTAGAGTAATGAAACAGGATAATGTTTTAATGATCGTAGACAAAGTTACGCAGCAGACCGGAAGTATATAGACTCCTCATTTATCCTGGTCAAATAAACTGAGCCATTGTTTGAAAACAATAAACAGTGTTTAATAGAAGATCTGTTGTTCACTTTAAGAACAATCTCCATTAATATCCTGTTATTGCTAATTAGCTTTCTTCATTGTATTGTGCTTTTACACACATTTACATGTTTAAAGCTTGTTTAGCTCAAAGTTTTGATAATTTGCCCATATTTATCTCCTTATGTGAGCTCTTTGCTTATCCTGTGTGGTACACATCTGCTGCAAGATAAATCATTTTCTGTTCTATATAGACATACACTTAAAAAAAAAAAGGACGCAGATTGAGGGAATAGATTTATTATATGTTTTGCTTCACCTGTGATCGATGTAACTGAGTGTAACGGGACTGAAGCGGCCTCAAATGTAAATATGACAGAATTATCTGCTGACATTTATTTTCTGTTATCTGTCTGTAGTGGTTTTGTTACACCACTTAGTGGTAGATATTCTACAGTATAATATTAGTCACTTTCTGGAGAAGTGAAACATTTACAGGATAAAACAATATGGGGCTGATTTTAGACAAACTATCATCACTTGGTCTGTTGGCGGAGGAAGGTGAAGATAACCACTACAAAGTGATAGATGAACATTTGGTTGACGATTCCGAGACTGACAGGTGGGAAGAGGATCATGTTGGAGTCTACACTCGTCCAACCTGGTCAGACTGTCTGGCTTTACATCAACAGTACAGTGAAACAATTTGCAAAGATGCAGAAGAAGAAAAGTTTGACCCAGAGACATATTATGCTAGTTTTCAGGATGATTATTGTTTGAGGAATCTTTTTGATAATTATGAGGAATGTAATTCAACTGAAAATGATAAGATGCTTTTACCTTGCTGTTATGGGCATATTGACCCCTCATATTTGACAGATCCAGACTTTGTCCTAAATGATGAAGTTTTTGCTGAGGACCAGGTACTACTGATATACTTTGTTTCGTTGTTCTAATTATACAATTATATAAGATTTTTGTATGTCATACATTATTTTTCTTTTGCTTGTTTTATAAATTAATCATTTTTCTTTTTTTTTTCAAATGAGATAAGGGGGTACTGGAGTTTGAAAGGGATTTAGCTGTAAAGCTAGATTCAAAGAGCAAGACTGACTTCACTATTGCTTTTTAGATTTACATCCTGTAGTATGTATAAGACAGTCCAATATTTTGTATTTAGATGTAGCATATGAGAATTTATTATGAAAATCCCCTTACTTTATCAAAAACCTTTGTATTTGTGATTATTCCCTGATTAGGTTAAATTACACATCTTAAGGTGTCATTCCAAACTCCAACAGTAGTTGATGAGAAAACACATGTTAGCCATATATATATATATATATGATATAAAAAAGGGCATTAGCTATGTTTTTCTAAAAATAAATTCTTTTTTACTGCTTAGATTGGTGTACAATAACAAAAGAGTTACACACATGCTTAGAAATTCTTAAATTCCTATATATTTTGTGAAAATTGCTTGAGAAACCCAGTAATGGCAATTGATTAACTTGACCTTGCTATTTGTATATGAATACAACACTGGAACTGACCTTATTTTTTCAAATTGTGTAGGCACATTAAAACTTTTTATGCCTGTATATATATACAGCCAGGTAAAAGATGTAATTATCAACTAATGTAACAAATGTGGTCTGGATGTCACCTTGACCTAATATATAAAGTGCACATGTCAAGATGATTGACAAACTTAGGATTGAGTACTTGATCCCATGCAAGCCGCCAATAATTCACCAACCACTTTCTGTCCATAGGTACGTCTACAAATTATCATAATAATTAGTAGAATGATTGTGTGTAGATTGGAGATAAAAAGATAAAAGCTAACAGTCTTCTTTATGCATGTATATATAAGCCAATGACTGAGTAAAAGGGTCTTAGTATGACATAACCAATGAAGTGCAAGAAAACAAGGCATTCCAGTAACTGGGAATTCTGTTAGATGTAATATATCTAATTTTGTTGAATTTTCACACTAGATACAAAGAATTAGTTGCTCGGCTTTACTCATTCCCATAATCCATATATGTTCAAGTTTTTTAAAACATAAAAATAAAGTCGTCCCCCCCCCCAAATTGTCCTAATGACCCTTTTTTCTCTCTTTGGCTCATATATAATTACAATATGTTTTGGGGATACAATGACATATTGTGATGTAAAGATCCTACAATCTAATATACAATCCTTGACAATATTGGGTCTCACAATACCATCTGCTGTAATAATCAAAGTGTGTTACAATACATCCAGGTATATACTGCTATGAAGGTTTTGTAACTTTTTGTTTCCAAATTGGTTGAATTTCTATCTTTAATTTGTTGCTCTAGAGTGTATAGGTCTTTAATTTATACGTACAACAAGCCTACTTTAAGTCATCGCATGAAAACGATGTTTCTGTATTATATTTACATTGACAAGTGTCTGGTAATTAGACTAGAAAGTGTATCTATAATAAGTGTTTCTGTATTGTATGTACATGGACAAGTGTCTGGTAATTAGACTGGAAAGTGTATCAGTAATTGGTCTGTCTCTATTATATTTACAATGACAAGTGTCTGGTAATTAGACTAGAAAGTGTATCTATAATAAGTGTTTCTGTATTGTATGTACATGGACAAGTGTCTGGTGATTAGACTGGAAAGTGTATCAGTAATTGGTCTGTCTCTATTATATTTACAATGACGAGTGTCTGGTGATTAGACTGGAAAGTGTATCAGTAATTGGTCTGTCTCTATTATATTTACAATGACAAGTGTCTGGCGATTAGACTGGGAAGTGTATCAGTAATTGGTCTGTCTCTATTATATTTACAATGACAAGTGTCTGGCGATTAGACTGGGAAGTGTATGTATAATTGGTCTGTCTCTATTATATTTACAATGACGAGTGTCTGGTGATTAGACTGGGAAGTGTATGTATAATTGGTCTGTCTCTATTATATTTACAATGACGAGTGTCTGGTGATTAGACTGGAAAGTGTATCAGTAATTGGTCTGTCTCTATTATATTTACATTGACAAGTGTCTGGTGATTAGACTGGGAAGTGTATGTATAATTGGTCTGTCTCTATTATATTTACAATGACAAGTGTCTGGTGATTAGACTGGGAAGTGTATCAGTAATTGGTCTGTCTCTATTATATTTACAATGACAAGTGTCTGGTGATTAGACTGGGAAGTGTATGTATAATTGGTCTGTCTCTATTATATTTACAATGACAAGTGTCTGGTGATTAGACTGGGAAGTGTATGTATAATTGGTCTGTCTCTATTATATTTACAATGATAAGTGTCTGGTGATTAGACTGGGAAGTGTATCAGTAATTGGTCTGTCTCTATTATATTTACAATGACAAGTGTCTGGTGATTAGACTGGAAAGTGTATCAATAATTGGTCTGTCTCTTTATTGTATGTACACTGACTGTTATATGTTAGGCTGACAATCAAGTGTTTGCTAATTGGCCTGTTTGACACAAACACTGCCACCTACACCCAGCAAATTGGTTAATACGCAGGTTTCTCCTTGAAAACACTGTACATTACATGTATGTACACAGTGTTTTCAAAGAGAAACCTGTGTATTAACCAATTCGCTGGGTGTGGGTGGCAGTGTTTGTGTCTGTCCATTGGTCAGTCTAATTAAGGTTTTGGTTAAATTTTTGTAATTGTTCACCTTTCCCTTTATAATGGTTTCACAGGTAGGGGCATTCATTGATCCAACAAATACTCGAAATGCTGTCTGAATATTGACTTTATTCAATAAATGGATAGATATGGATCATGTTTGAATTAGAACTTTGTGAATCAAATTTCATTGGCATGATTTGAAGGACGGTTAAAGTAAGCTACTACACATTGCATAAAGGATCACTCCCTGTGATGTACAGTGAATCTTGTATATAAAGACCCCCATAGAGACACAGAAAAACCAGTCTTGATAGGGAAGTGGTCTTTATATAGAGGTTGATTTGTATACAAATGGTACTATTGGGGACAGTTAAGAATGGTCTTTATGGCCAGGTGGTCTTTATACACAGGTGGTCACTAAAGCAGGTTTTACTGTATTGCCAATCTTATTTGTCTGATGTGTCATGTGTAAATGTCAGTATTTTCAGTTTCAGCTAAAATATATTGAGCAAATTCTCTTGAAAGTTACACCCTTCATGTATTGGAAATAACATTTTTGTAATCCATGATCCTTGCCCTTTTTTGCCTAAAAAGCAGATGCCATCAGGCATTTTTCTTTAGCTCTCAAAGGCTGATATTCAGCCCTATTACCAAGGCAGAATGCATGTTTTTTTCTGAATTTGAAGGAAATGTGTAGAGACAATTACCCAGATGAAAAATGAATAAAGATAGGAGATAAAGCATGAAAAAAGAAAGAGATTCAATTACATTTAAATTTATGGTAGGCAAACTTTCTGCAAATGTAATGCAAATTCACAGTTATATTGCCAATGGCATTTCCTTAAAAATGTCAGAAAAAGACCAGGACCGGTTGCATAACACATTGTTAAATTTAACGTACAGTTAGCCCATTGGTTTAACATTGGTTAACTTCACATTAAATTTAACAAGTTGTTGTGCTACTGGGTCCAGGCCATTAGCTTTGAGATTTATTTTTTACTGAATTAAACTTTTCTTGTTTTGGTTTTGGTTGCCGTAGGTTTTGTGTTAATTTCTTGATTCACTGTTTTATGTCAATAGACAGAAACTTACTCATCTGTTGTCATAACAAACATATCAAGGGAATGCAATGTAATGTTTGGTGGTATAAACACTATATATCAAGGACAGAGTCGATAGATTATGAGAATTCACATTTCATGTGAAATCCACACAACTTACTCTGTCTTGTGATTCGTCTTCTCCATCATGTATGTCATGGAAAGAGTTTTGCTGTCAAATCAACAGGAAAATCAATAAAAATAAACGTTATAATTGATTAAGTGTATGGTTGAGATAAGTATGATTTACATATATTAAACATATGCATGTGTTCACACACACACACACACACACACACACACACATGTACAAAGACATAGACACACAAGAGTCAACCATAGATATTCTACCCTATCTTTTTCTTTCCTCCCAGGTGTATTTATTTACAATTACCTTTGAACTAAAGCTAACTTGTACCACAGTAAAAATATACATTATTATTGCTGCCACCATAAAAATGCCGGATATTTGTGTTTTTTATCTGACCACAAGACGGGTATTTGGCAGCTGCCAAATGTTTTATGTTTTTATTTGGCGCTTATCTGACCATCAGGTGAGATCTTGTACTCATTGAATGGTGGTCAGCATTTTGTAAGAATCAGCCTCGGTTTTAACATCGAAGAGTTGTTTCTATTGTAAGAAATGATGGCTTCATCTATTCAATTGTGATTTTATTTGTTGTAAGAAATTATGTCTATTGAATATCTCTGAAGAATTCTGTATTTAATAAATGTTTGGTACATGTATAAGAGAATTTTCTTCAAACAAACCGAGAATGATTAGTTCATCTATAATAAATCCAAAATTTATTCCATTACACTAAATATCAAGCACCTTCCAAAACAAAAACAAAGCGATCTGATTCCTACTGTCATTTGGCCATTGACGTCATGCATGTTTCTTCTTTTGGTAATGGCCAGGTGTTCCGGACAAAAAAAAAAAAAGGAAGAAGAAACATGGCTCAGTAGCCGAATGACAGTAGGAAGCAGATTGCTTTGTGGTTTTTTTTGTTTTTTTGTTGTTTTGTTTTTTTTAATACCAAACAGTATAATTAGCAGTCAGTAAATGTCACCTGCTAATTGTTTATTACATGTAGTAAATAGATCACCAGTAGGTAGTACATGTCTCAAGGATTTTGATTAGTGTATCCAGGTAATTTCTACAGTGTGCATTTAGTGTTGAGAAAACTTAAGTCTTAAGCTGCAGGTGTTAAAGGTCATTTTGCCATTTTGATTTGCTATGTAATCATTTAACACACTGACATTTATCAACCTTTTTGTCCTTTTTTATGTAATGTCTATTAAATTTTGTCTTTTATCTAGAGTGGATCCTTGAATATGAGTGGCCATCCAGAGGACATTATCAGAGAACGGGCGTGGTCACACGCTAATGGAGGGTAAGTTGACCTTGATATTGATTAACTATGATCTTAGCATTTTTTCAGTCATATTATTTTTATGCATTTCTGAGCGATCCTGGCTTTGTACATTTTTTCTTAGGTATGCTAAGCTAAAGACTGAAGTGACCTATTGAAATCCATTGTGTGTAAACTTTTAAATTTCGAACTTAATCTGAAAAATTCTGAATGAATTTCCATGAAACTTCATAGAAATGGTAATTAACTTAGGATAACTTGTTTTTCTGGTTTTAATCCAATGAATTTCTTAACAGTAGCATGTATGCAATTAAAAATAAAATGCTATAGATCAGTAATAGATTAGATCACTATTGTATACCCATGCATAGGAAATAGCCTGTAAAATGTAAGTCGTGAAATTTTAAAGTAGGCCTACCCGAGTCACTGATATGACCTATTACAATTTTATCCCTTCTGTCATGTAAGTAAATATTGTGTGAAATATAAAAAAATGCAATTGGAAAAATCTTCTCAGAAATGTGACTAATTCTCTGTAGTAATTTTTTTGTCTTCTCAGAACTGACTAATTCTCTGTAGTAACGGTTTGTCTTCTCAGAAATGTGACTAGTTCTCTGTAGCAATGGTTTATAGTTATTTCTATATTAAAACCAGCAGCAATTTGTGAAACTGGCCTTATGTGTTCAAGATTAGCCATCTACAATTCCTATGGACCTTGATGCTATTGTTTGAACATTCTAAACTGTATCCAAACTTTGAACACAAAATAGAAATTTCAACTTTTGAAACTGTAACAAAATTTATTGCAGTTTAATTTCTTTATTTGTCAAACTACATATTAATTTTTCAAAATATTTTTTTAATCAACATAGACCACCTGAACACAATGATATATATAGTTGTCTTGATACCATGCCAGAAATCAAACCACCAAGTCGGCGGAAATCGGTTGCACTGGTCAGCGATTTGGTACGTGAATTTATTTTTTTCCAGTGTATATATAATGTTATACATGTAATATACTTACCAAAAGTAAATAAGTGACTTCTTTGGTTTCTTTGTAAATTTATAAAGCTTCCTCATGTTTTCATCTAGACATTAGGACAAGTATGTCCCAAATCAACAGTAATATGTACAAAACAGAGAGGGCTTTTATATTCAAACCACTGTAATCAACATCACCAAATAATAGATAAAAGGAAGCTATATTTCTTATCAGGCAATCACTAGTAAACAGAAAACCATGTGAGATGGTATATACACACACACACACACATATATATAATTCACAATTGTTAACTAAAATAATAAGGTGGCTTTGTATCTTGTAGATAAAACCACATCATCTGTTTTACGTATGCAACAAAATGTCATCAACATGATACAGATAGAAAAACACCAATATTATATAGATCACAGAACATTAACATGATACAGATAACAAAACATAAACATGATACAGATAACAAAACATAACATGATACAGATAACAAAACATAAACATGATACATATAACAAAACAAAAACATGATACAGATAACAAAACATAAATATGATACAGAGAACAAAACATCAGTATGATACAGATCACAGAACATTAACATGATACAGATAACAAAACATCAACATGATACAGATAACAAAACATTAACATGATACAGATAAAAAAAACAAAAATATGATACAGATAACAAAACATAAACATGATACAGATAACAAAACATCAACATGATACAGATAACAAAACAATAACATGATACAGATAGCAAAACATAAACATGATACAAATAAAATGCTAACATGATACAGATAACAGAACATTAACATGGTACAGATAACAAAACATTAACATGATACAGATAACAAAACATTACTATGATGCAGATTACAAAACATTAACATGATACAGATAACAAAATATCAACATGATACAGAAACTGACATCTGTGTGACATGAATATTAAAATATTTACATGATACAGGTGAGAAAATATCAACATGATATAGAAAACAATATGGTGCAGATAACAAAATAACTCTGTGTTATAGAAAATGAAACATCAAAATGATACAAATAAAAACACCTACATGTACAGATAGATTACTAAGTGTGCTGGGGAGAGATTTTTTTGACTTATTTCACATAATATAAAATAACAATGACATTGGCTAAGCATTGTGGATTGGAGTCAATGTTGTAGTTTTGCAAAAGTGTCTGATAACATGAGGTTAACAAGGGAGATAATCCAGTTATCATGTATTTCCTTGTTTTGTCAACCTACCTTTCCTGTCCCATTGTCTCATAGACCTTTGGACCCCCTTATGTTTATTTGCTTGTGCAGTGTTTGTACTGTTATTTATAATCATCTCTTTGTTGATCTGTTACATGTTGTAACAACACAATCCAGACCCAGAAGTGCCCCAGATATATCTTTACAAGATATTGATTACTTACACTAGATTATAACAAATGAAAACATTTTATCTCATTAATACAGAAAGTATGCAAAAGTTTTAAATTCTTTATTTTTTTATATTCAAATTTCAAAAAGTGATCAGTTTCATCTCTTATGGCATTGAAATTTAAAATACTGATCAATTTCATCTTTATGTAATATTCTTCTTTGCATGTGGGCAAAACTTTCTTTAGATGAGAAAAGTTTATTAAACTATACCAAATTTTATTATTATTACACTACCCAGGGAACATTGTCCAAAATGAAGGGGACACAGTGTCCAAATTGAGGGGACAGTGTCCAGAGTGAAGGGGACACGGTGTCCAAAGTGAGAACACAATGTTGAAAGTGAAGGGGACACAGTGTCAGAAGTGAAGGGGACACAGTGTCAAAACAGAAGGGGACACAGTGTCCAAAGTGAAGGGGACACAGTGTCCAAAGTGAAGGAGACACAGTGTCAGAAGTGAAGGGGACTTAGTGTCAGAAGTGAAGGGGACACAGTGTCCAAAGTGAAGGAGACACAGTGTCAGAAGTGAAGGGGACTTAGTGTCGGAAGTGAAGGGGACACAGTGTCCAAAGAGAAGGGGACACAGTGTCCAAAGTGAAGGGGACACAGTGTCAAAAGTGAAAGGACACAGTATCCAAAGTGAAGTGGAAACAGTGTCCAAAGTGAAGGGGACACAGTGTCCAATGTGAAGGGGACACAGTGTCAAAAGTGAAGGAACACAGTATCCAAAGTGAAGGGGACAGTGTCCAAAGTGAAGTGGAAACAGTGTCCAAAGTGAAAGGGACACAGTGTCAGAAGTGAAAGGGACACATTATCCAAAGTGAAAGGGACACTAGTGTCCAAAGTGAAGGGAACACAGTGTCAAAAGTGAAGGGACACAGTGTCAAAAGTTAAAAAAGGGACAGTGCCCAAAGTGAAGGGAACACAAAGTGACTTTTAAAATAATTTGACTCACAGTGCAATTTAAATCTCCGACATATTGAACTTTAACCTTTTCAGTAGGGTTTAAATTAGTTATATACAGGGATTGCTTAACTTGTAAGGCAAAAATTCTAGAAATTGTTTCCTTGCAGCTGTCAGAACTATATATGTTGCCATTGTCCTAGCCAATATTTTCATAACTGTTTTTGGTTTCTATAGGCTTGCTTTAAGCATTTTAAATTGGGGAATTCAAGGTTTGTTTTAAAGATGATTATTTTCCCAACATCATATTTTTTTTTAAAACTTTTATTGGACTTTTTAAAAGTTTCTAGCATTCAGTGAGTTGTTTAACAGGTATATCTTTAACTTGACTCCATTGAGTCAATTGTTATTTTGGATTTATCTGAATCCAAATCTATCGACCGATGACCAAACACTGCTAAATTAAATACCAGAAAATCATACATCACATAAAAAACTTCAATTTGTTTTTGTTTATTTTGATCATGATGTAAAACACATTCCAGTGGGAAATTAAAAATGAAACAAACACTAGTGTGTCTTTCCTAATTATGATGTAGCATATCAAGTACTCCAGTCAACCGCAAATACAATGAATGTGAACCAGAAAGCTGATTCTATTGCGTTTACATCTGAATGAATAGGAGAACATTAGAATAAAATGATCATATTCATGGCAAAGTATTGATTATTACATAAACTGATTTATTTGTTTAGCAAATTCAAATTTAGATTTTACAGACATTTAAATTTTGTGTTTATGGCCAGAGATTAAGTTTCTCTGGTAATGGTCATAGTGTAAGTTTCCAATGTTAATGGCCACAGTTTAAGTTTTTCTGTTTATGACCAGAGTTTTAAGTTTCTCTATTTATGGCCATAGTTTAAGTTTCTCTGATAATGGTCATAGTGTAAGTATCTCTGGTAATGGCCACAGTTTAAGTTTTTCTGTTTATGACCAGAGTTTAAGTTTCTCCGTTAAGGCCACACCAATTTAAATTTTAGTTCTTTGGATTTTTTGCCCCAAAAAATTGGAGCGAGAGGGCGATTTTTTTTTTTTTTTTTTTTTTTTAGAATATGCCAAATTTTGAAGAGCGATACCAGTTCTGCACAAGCGAGCGAGTTTTTTTTTCTTTTCTTTTTCTTCATAACCTAGGCAATTTTACCTAAACTGCTGCTTATGATCCATTCAGACACCTAGTGCCTTCAAATTTTGATTGAAAACATGTGAACTGATTATAAATATAATTCCTGACAAAGTAAATCTTGAAAAATAAATAAATCAACACACATGATCAGAACAACAAAATAAAGTTAGAATATGGTGGTTTCTTGCTTAAGACTTGTTTTACATGGATTAAAAATGTTTATGATGAAATACCATTTACTTAAAAATGGTGAAAATACTATTTACTTAAAAATGATTCAGATTTCTTTCAATTTTTACTGTAAATCAAAATAATTTGTACGTATTCAATAGAAAAAATTATCAATATGATATCAAATTTTACTGCTGTATAAAATGTAGTCTCTTTGCCATAAATCCAAAAATTAATTTAATTACTACAGAAGTACAGGTTTATTACATGTTCTTTTTGAAACAACATTTAAAAATGTCACATGACTGCTGGTTTAGGCTATACAATGTATGACAACCATCCATAATATTTATAGATGCATTTTTATAACAAACATCATCAACAAGACAGCAGATTTGAAAAAAAAAGTGCATTTTGTGCTTAATAATTCCCCTGCAAATGAATCATGGAATAGTGAATGCCCTCATTCTAAAAGAAAATAAAAATACAGTATGATAAAAGGTAATACAGATGGTCTTTAATCTCTAGAATTCACCTTGTATACTTATCTTCATTCATAACATTATGCTGTATGACCAGAGTTTAACTTTCTCCGTTAATGGCCAGAGTTTAAGTTTCTCTATTTATGGCCATAGTTTAAGTTTCTCTGATAATGGTCATAGTGTAAGTATCTCTGGTAATGGCCACAGTTTAAGTTTTTCTGTTTATGACCAGAGTTTAAGTTTCTCCATTAATGGCCAGAGTTTAAGTTTCTCTATTTATGGCCATAGTTTAAGTTTCTCTGGTAATGGTCATAGTGTAAGTATCTCTGGTAATGGCCACAGTTTAAGTTTTTCTGTTTATGACCAGAGTTTAACTTTCTCTGTTAATGGCCAGAGTTTAAGTTTCTCTATTTATGGCCATAGTTTAAGTTTCTCTGGTAATGGTCATACTGTAAGTATCTCTGGTAATGGCCACAGTTTAATGTACCACAAACAATTACTCAGTTTCCTAAGTTTTTCTGTTTATGACCAGAGTTTAACTTTCTCCGTTAATGGCCAGAGTTTAAGTTTCTCTATTTATGGCCATAGTTTAAGTTTCTCTGGTAATGGTCATAGTGTAAGTATCTCTGGTAATGGCCACAGTTTAAGTTCCTCTGTTTATGGCCAGAGTTTAACTTTCTCCGTTAATGGCCAGAGTTTAAGTTTTTCTATTTATGGCCAGAGTTTTAGTTTCTCTTGTAATGGCCATAGTGTAAGTATCTCTGGTAATGGCCACAGTTTAAGTTCCTCTGTTTATGGCCAGAGTTTAAGTTTTTCTATTTATGGCCAGAGTTTTAGTTTCTCTTGTAATGGCCATAGGGTAGGTTTCTCTGCTAATAGCCACAGTTCGAGTTTATCTGTTTATGGCCAGATCTTAAGTTTCTCTGTTAATGGCCAGAGTTTAAGTTTCTGTGTTTATGACCAGAGTTTAAGTTTCTCCGTTAATGGCCAAAATTTAAGTTTCTCTGTTTATGGCCAGGGTTTAAGTTTCTCTGGTAATGGCCACAGTTTAAGTTTCTCTGTTTATGGCCACAGTTTAAGTTTCTCTGTCAATGGCCAGAGTTTTTAAGTTTCTCTGTTTATGACCAGAGTTTAAGTTTCTCTGTTAATGGCCAGAATTTAATTTTCTCTGTTTATGGCCAGGGTTTAAGTTTATCTGGTAATGGCCATAGTGTAAGTTTCTCTGCTAATAGCCACAGTTTAAGTTTCTCTGTCAATGGCCAGAGTTTAAGATTCTCCGCTAATGACCCAAGTTTAAATGAGGTCATTCACTGGTTGTCTGCTAGTATAAAGGTCCAAAATTTTATTTTTTTGCTCATTTATGTTTCTAGTCATGATTTGAACTTAACCACATTGACTTTGAACTAAATGAATAAAACAAAGTTGATATTTCAGTATTTCTTTTAGGTATGTACTTATTTAAGGCCAACAATTAAGTATTTTTTGGCTTTATATACTTAAAAAGGCCCACAAATAAGCATTGTTGTAGGTCTATATACTTTAACTTTAAGAACTTGCAAAACATCTAAGACACCATAGCTATTTTTCAGGGTACACAAAACATCTAAGACACCATAGCTATTTTTCAGGGTACACAAATCTTTAAAAACTGTTCAGTGACTGATATATCTAATGGAAATATTTTATTATAAAAGAAAACAATTTAATTTTTAAAATATTCTAGGAAATACCAGATTTGAGAAGTTTCCCCGTAATTGAAACTATACAAGTACAGTTTATAATTTCTTTACAGTCTTACACTTTTTCATTTCTACAATATATAACAGAAATAAAGTTAAGTCCACCTCAGTTCCTTCAATGTGCTTGTATTTTCTATTTCTGGGTCCTGTTATTTTATTCTGTAGATTATTTTGTAATGGTATTATTTTATTCTCAAACTAATTATAAACTATTATGGTAAAAAATTAGCATTCTAAATCCTCCCCCGAGTATGGAAGTCTAGTAAAGGACTTTGTCATTTGAGAGTGTTTGGAAGTCTGAGAATGTTCTTACCCTCGGAACTTAAACCTTGAAATCTCAATGACTGATTAGGGGTATGACAGTACGTCTAGATTGTTCAAAAGATGACCTTATCTAGAATATCTTAATATTGAAAATTTGTAAGTTGTAAATTTCATGTACATGTAGGTGTACA
Source organism: Atrina japonica (assembly GCA_030159075.1). Classification (NCBI taxonomy): domain Eukaryota; kingdom Metazoa; phylum Mollusca; class Bivalvia; order Pterioida; family Pinnidae; genus Atrina; species Atrina japonica. The sequence goes on along the minus strand of BROG01000943.1, from coordinate 186,330 downwards.
TGTAATATATATAAAAAAAGATTTTGCTATGTTTAGACTTGTGTGTAAGTTTTTGCTGAAAAAGAAAACCATGAAAAATTTAATGAGTAAATAAGAGAATCCTGCATAACCTTAGGAAGTAGGGTAGCAGCTTTTCTGATATGATAATAATTGACTTAAAATTAAATTAGCCAATCAGCTAATATGGAATTATACGGTTCTATATTTTGAACCAGGTCTAGATAGAATTTAAAGATTGAGATTATGTTTGGTCACTCACTGATGTGCCTTGTTTAGAAGGGGAAGCCTTTGAAGCCCAATTATCTAAGAGCTTCTTTAATTATAATCCTTCATTGAACGTATGTCTATTGTTAACAATCCATTTCCTTAAACATATGCCTTTGCTTTCTTCCTACAGGTTATTAAGGTATTGCAGGCCTTTTTGACATGTCTGTGTTTAGATGCTAGCTTGTTGTTTTATTATTTATAGATTTATTTATGATAAAGTCTCACATCAATTTATATATCTATATACTGAGTGCAATAGTAGGGTTTCACTAGTCTGTTGTGTTCATTTTTCACTTTTTTCATTTTTCTTGTCACACACTAGAAGTTGTAGATAACTGAATATGTAGATTTGAACTTCATCTATTTGTGTCACATTTACACCCTTATTTTACTCGTAGACTATCTCATAATCAGTACTTCAGAAGAGTCCAAGTTTACTTAAGGGATGAACATGGCAAGGAAGCAGTTACATACATAGAACATTGTTGTTTAATAAGTCAGTGATATTCAAATGTGGCTACACTTAAGATGATCCACATGGTCACCCCTTTTTGATGTATTGATATATGTTTGCACTTTTCACTTAAGCTGACACCCTGTAGTAATGCTACTTAGATTAATACATTAATTCTTGTATGCGTTTTCTAGGGAAGCCAATATCCCATTGTTATGCTACTTAGATGTATAGATTTACTTGCGTGTTCTTACTCAAGTTAAAGAGCACCCTGAGTGAAAAATGAAAATTTCTATATTTATAGAACTCCTGATTCTAAGAACAACATCGAAAACCCGATCAAAATCGGTAGGCGTGTTCTTGAGATATTGACCGCCAAAGTGAGCGATTCTAACTGCTTTCGGAAAACTAATTAAGAATTCATTCCACTTCTGGCAAACTTGTGAGTTACACTGTGACGTCACGGAGTAGCCTTAGGATGACTTTTTTCATGGCGGAAATTAAAAGTGGATGGTAAAGCGAGTCATATTCACCATTGTTAAAATCACAAATTTACCAAATAAATAATTATTTTGACACGTTTAAAATTTATGAAATTTAATTCTATTTAAATGCAGTCATATAACGGAACATGATTTTGGCTTTTTCAGTGTCCCAGTTACGGACGGATGCATTAGTTATGCTTGATTTAGAGTATCGGGCTTTATTTAGAGTTTTTATCTCTGAAGTTTTTCTTTCGTGAGTTCGAGATCGTGTTTTATACAGAAAAAAAAACGACCGCCTGTGATATATGCTATTTTTAATCCTTTTAAGGATGTTTTTACACCTGCTTCCTTCACACCTTCCAGTATATTGCCATGTCATGAAACCGTGCCGGGATTCTCAGTGGGTGGGTTTATTAATCCCTTCTGACTGCGTATAAAGCTACATACAATTTTTTATGTCTGAATGAATTTATAAGAAGCGGCGATATTTTCTAATCCATGTAAAGCGATAAATTAATAAAAAGGTAAATAAATAAATAATAAATGTATAGATACTGACCGATGATAGATTAAATGATCATAATAAATATGAGTGACGAAAATTGTTATTTTTTATTGATAATCGTATGCATACCTGTTTTGATTTTGTTTTGACTAATTAAATACTTTAAATATCATTATAGCCATAAACATGTGTCTCAGACGGAATGCAAAATAGAATAAAAAGATTAAAAAATTACACCTCCGTATGTTGCTTTGTTTGCAAATAATCGGAGCATGAAAGTATAATGCAGCTTCCATTTGGGACTCAACTAAAATTTTATATTTCCGAGATGATTGGGTGTGGTGTTAGTCTGGTGTGCGTTTTAATTTTTTTTTAATGTAGTTAGACTACTAATACATTAAATTTAATTTATAATATTAGGACTCTGTTCAGTATTTTAAGAGTGACTAAGTTTCTTTATATCATTGACACGTAATCTTTAACCAATGGTGAATAAAAACACGACCCTAGGGAAAAAATAATTGTTGCTAATTTGTTTGTTGTTTATTAGAACCATATTTTAGGTAAATTTCCATTTTCATTACAGTTAAGGTTGCTCTCAATTTCCATTTTATATGTACTTTATTTGCCCTGCCAATAGCACAATTCGATATATACGGCAGTTGTCTTTTCAAAATGACATACAATTTACGCCTACTTCTATGATATCAGTTTTTATATATATATATAAAAAAAGATAGTAATTCAATTAATATTTTTTACAATTTAATTCTGCAAAGTTTATATTTAACACTTTCCACTTTCCAGTGGAAAGGTCTCTTGGTTTTGTTCTGTGAGATGTAAGCATAGATTCATAAATAAAAGCTAGATTTCTTTATGTAGATTATCCCTGCCTAACACGAAGATGTTACAACTTAATCTCGTTTTAATGATCAATTAAAAATTTCCAAACAAAAATCACGACTGCGACAGTTAAACATAATTATTCGTACATTATTGTACACAAAAATATATTCACTCAATAAACCAGCAAGTGTGTTAATTGCCGTCCATGCCTGAGGCACCGCTGATACAAAGCCTATAGTTAGGCACGTACTTCACAACCGGAGTCCGCATTGTGATGTCACACGAAGCTCCGCCCCTTTCTGGCTACTTGAGCTATATGTAAAGGTGAGTTTTGCAGTTTATCGCTAATATCTCGAAAACGTGTGCACCAATTTTGATCAGGTTTTCGATGTTGTTCTTAGAATGATTAGTTACAAAAATACTGAAATTTTCATTTTTCACTCAGGTTGCTCTTTAAGCCACATCCGAGTCGTCAGGCCACTAGATTACCTCAGATCTTCACACTCTATAGTTAAGTTTTGCACACATTACTGTGCCATTTACAAGTGTATAATCACTTATGTGCTTATCCCGGGCAACCAAAATGTGAGTAGAAGTATTAACCCTTATCCCGCCAAACACGTCAATATACAATTTTACAATACCCTCTGCCACTGCCAAACACGTCAATATACCATTTTACAATACCCTCTGCCACTGCCAAACACGTCAATATACGATTTTACATTACCCTCTGCCCTGCCAAACATGTCAATATATGATTTTCGTAACCCCTCACTCGCTGCCAAGTACGTCAATATACGATTTCAAAGTACGCTATAAATACCATGGAATCCTATGTTAAAGACCATTGGTGAATATAAAAAGATCTGGACACGTCATAGATAAGTCTTTAATCTGATTTTTTGACACACTTTTATCACTAAAAATAAAAACTGAATGACTTAAACGACCTTTAGAATCTCGCTTCCCAGGAAACGAAAGTATTACAAATGGCGTCTGCATCGCTTTGTTCACTGTGCGATGATAGAATTTGGAGCTATATTTCAGTAATTACAACTCGGAGGAGGAATGCGATTTCCTCTGATTTGAATAGAAGATTTAGATGTAAATTCAACACAAGTTCTCAGAAAACTCCTATGGATAAGTCACCGACCGATAGGATTATTCTGTACACTGAGGAAGATGACTAGACCAACATTGACTCGCTACCGGTAAACACTCACTTCACTGCGACACCAGGACTTAAGTGCTATGTACTTTGCAACGGTAACCTTTTAGATTTTATTTGTTGTTAAAATTAACCTATGTGGGAATCTTTTGTTTAAGAGATAAATCGCTGTCTCAAATTTAATGAATTTTGGCGAGCATCTAAAGCCACAATGTCGGACATAGACCGCGTCGGTTTCACTCATGCCGAGTCATGGAAAGCAACTACGGTCACAGAAATTACAACTTTAACTGTTAATTAACAATGAATACTTCAAAAACATTAATTGCAATCATTTTTATTCAAATTATTTGGGTCAGTTTACACAAATTGACACACAATTACAAGTTAAAGTGACCAGTACAAATTGATAAAAATTCACAGTTTTAATCTGGCAGTGATGTGTATACTTTGTAATACATATGCAGCAGTAGTTGGCTGAGTCAGTCAATGTAATGTGGTGGGATAAGGGTTAACTTTGGTGTACTTATTTCTGATTCTCAAAATACAATTCCAGTATCGAAGAATTTATGGTCTCAAATCAATTATATCTTCAACTCTAAGATATATTGTGTAAATATGATGCTTTGATTTTAAAATAAAGGATTATATTAATTATATATTGAACCCCAACTTTAAAGATTTTGAGCCTGTTATCAATTATGAACTAATTATATATATAAGGTTTAAGATCTTTTATTTTGAGTTGTTAAATATCATTATTTAAGTGACAAGATTTCCTAGCACTAGCTAATAAAAGTATAACCGAAACTTGGATTCTGAAATAATTTTATCCCTGTGTAGATTGATTGATAAGGAGAATTCTTTTCTTCATCTTGTTTGTTGGTCATATTTGCAAATTAATAACCTCAATCATTTCTTCACAAGAGCCACATGTTTTTGAACTGCCCTATATACTTTAGCAATGAAGTACTTAAATTTCATAGCAAGGTCAATGGCTTGATGACCTTGACAGTGACCTTTATCACAGTTCAGGTCACAGTAGGGTGGAGAACCTGGAGATGGTAAAGGTCACATATAAGGTCAATATTTCTGCTTATATATTCCCCTGACCTTTTAATCTACTACCACAGGATAATAATTATATTCAAAATTTAAGTTCTTTTGAAATTATCACCTTGGCAACCCATCAAGGTCATTCATATACCCATGGGGATATAGTCAACGTTTAGTTAGATATATACAACACTGGAGAACCAGCTAGCTACATGATTACCTCATAATTCTATATTAATCACTACTGTTTTTCATTGTTTCTTTTTCTCAGTTTTGCATGCATATTGAACACTGTAACAGATGTCTTTTTCCTATCTTGCATGATTTCACACATTGAAAATTTTGAATCAAAGTAGCTTCATTAATCATCACATTGACACTTCTGTATTGGCATACATGTAATTGTTTTATAGATCCATGTGTATGTATATGTAGACTGTGTATGACATATGTCATATATTATAAACTGGTTACTGGACAGCCAGGTCTCTCATATATACATATATATATTTATACACATCATGTATTATGTTCTTGTTCATACTACTATCATACCTGCATATGTTATAATATATAAGTCATATATACTATGTCCTACATTTGTATGTCACGGTTTACAGGATAGATGCATGTCATATGGCATATATTATAAGCTAGGTCATATATGACTCAAACAGTTCATATATTTTAAGTCAAATTTTTTAACATTTTTATAAAACACATCATGTAAATTTAGTCATAAATCTCTAATCTTAAGTACATGTATGTAAGTTATATTTGATTAACTTTGAATTCTTTTGTGATCATAGAATTACTTGTTTATCAGATACTATGTATTGGATATTACGTTGAATCATTTATTTTCATGGGTTTAAATTTTCGCAGTTTTTCCTTCAAAAACGAAATCATTGACATTAATAGTCATTGATTTTGAGATATTCTATTGTCTATCACTCAAGTAAAAGGCTTTGTTTTGAATTTATTTTTGTTTTGCTTTTGATTACCTACAAAATTAAATTCTCAATGAAAATTAATGATTTAACAGTACAGGTATACGTCCTGAAGGTCAGATACTTAATATTACAAACATGAGTTGTGACTGTTTAAAGCAATATTATCTGTTGTCAATGGAAAATTAACATGCTGATTTTATCTCATGTACTGTATTCAACTCATTATGTGCCCGTGTCCCTATAAGCGGCCTTCCCCCCCATTTTTTTTTTTTTTTTTTTTTACATATGACCGAATGTATACCAAATTCGCGGCACGTTTGATCCGGATAAGTATCACAGCTTTTCAGAATTCAGGATGGCAAATGTTACATAGCAAAGATTCTGCCTCTAATTGTTTAACTAATTCATCTTTTCTATGCTTCATTTCTGATTTATCATTTTACACCTACAATATGATGACATGATGATGAAAGTCACTTAGAATGCTTAAAATGGGACCCTGGTATAGGCGTATTAGGCTCTCCATCAAGGATTCTTATACAACCAATTAAGTTTTCAAGGTGATAAAGTTAATATTGGGGGCAAAAATAAAGGCATTGCATGGTAAATAAGAAACAACTGTGATAAAACTTAGTGCACAGATATGTATTGTAAGATTTGAGATTGGGAAGTTAAAGCTGACATATGAAGTATTGATGTTGTGTACAACATTTTACAGTGGACTATTTATTATCATTATGTAACACTTGCTGTGTGATGTTTGATAGATTTGATAATTCTGTACTGAATGTTTAGCCAGCATTTTGGCCCAGCACTACATATCATTTGCCGTTTATTTGCATTAGTGTTGTTGTGTTCTGTAACTATGTCAATTTTTTAGAATATGATTTTAGAATTTTCTTGTTCTTGTATAATAAATATAGATTAATCATAGATATTATAGTAGTTATGCAGATAAATTGAACGGCAAATGAAAAACTTTGAGGTTAATACTTAAATGTATATGCATTGTTGATTAGCAGTAATTCATTGTATGAAATATCAGTAAATGTTGTCGATGTGGTAGGTTTATTACAGATGTGTGACTTACATGTCATCACTGTGGTAGGTTTATCACAGGTATGTGACTTACATGTCATCACTGGTAGGTTTATTACAGGTGTGTGACTTACTGTGGTAGGTTTATTACAGGTATGTGACCTACATGTTATCACTGTGGTAGGTTTATTACAGGTATGTGACCTACATGTTATTTCTGTGGTAGGTTTATTACAGGTATTTGACATGTCATCACTGTGGTAGGTTTATTACAGGTATGTGACCTACATGTCATCACTGTGGTAGGTTTATTACAGGTATTTGACATGTCATTACTGTGGTAGGTTTATTACAGATGTGTGACTTACATGTCATCACTGTGGTAGGTTTATCACAGGTATGTGACTTACATGTCATCACTGGTAGGTTTATTACAGGTGTGTGACTTACATGTCATCACTGTTGTAGGTGGCATACAGGTATGTGACTTACATGTCATCACTGGTAGGTTTATTACAGGTGTGTGACTTACATGTCATCACTGTGGTAGGTGGGATACAGGTGTGTGACTTACATGTCATCACTGTGGTAGGTTTATTACAGGTATTTGACATGTCATCACTGTGGTAGATTTATTACAGGATGTGACTTACATGTCATCACTGTGGTAGGTTTATTACAGGTATGTGAGTTACATGTCATCACTGTGGTAGGTTTATTAGTTATGTGACTTACATGTCGTCACTGTGGTAGGTCAATTACAGTTATGTGACTTACATGTCGTCACTGTGGTAGGTTTATTACAGTTATGTGACTTACATTTCGTCACTGTGGTAGGTTTATTACAGGTGAGTGACTTACATGTCATCACTGTGGTAGGTTTATTACAGTTATGTGACTTACATGTTGTCACTGGTAGGTTTATTACAGTTATGTGACTTACATGTCATCACTGTGGTAGGTTTATTACAGGTGTGTGACTTACATGTCATCACTGTTGTAGGTAGCATACAGGTGTGTGATGTACATGTCATCACTGTGGTAGGTGGCATACAGGTGTGTGACCTACATGTCATCACTGTGGTAGGTGGCATACAGGTGTGTGACATACATGTCATCACTGTGGTGGGTGGGATACAGGTGTGTGACTTACATGTCATCACTGTGGTAGGTGGGATACAGGTGTGTGGCTTACATGTCATCACTGTGGTAGGTGGGATACAGGTGTGTGGCTTACATGTCATCACTGTGATGGGTATTTAATAGGTGTGTTACTTACATGTTACCACTGTGGTAGGTTGAGCACAGATGTGTGACTTACCTGTCGTCACTCTGGTAGGTAGAGCACAGGTGTGTTAAATACATGTCACCACTGTGGTAGGTGGGGTACAGGTGTGTGACTTGATCATTCTAAGTGATTAAATTTAGAATACCTACAACCTGCTTTAGTGACCAATTGTATATAAAGGCCACCTGGTCACAAAGACCATTTTTTGCTGCCCCCAATAGTACCATTTGTGTACGTATTGACCTCTACGTAAAGACAACCTCCTTATAAAGACCAGTTTTCTTGTGTCCCTAAGGAGGTTGTTATATAAGTTTCACTGTATTTTATTTACACTAGATATAATTTGAAATTTTCTGATCATCTCCTATATTCATTCATGAGATTCGTACCTAATGCATTTTGATAAGTACACGAATCTGAAATATTTTGTATATTGTATCATATCTTTTTGATTTTTGTAAATATGCGAGTGTTACAGTGACATATTCAAACATTTTTTTTTTCGGTCATTTTGTCGACAGATATTGTTGGGCACCTGTCTTGTTGCTTAATCAATTTCATCAATTTTCTTTCTACATGCATATATGGAATATTCATGTTATTTTGTTCTGTAATGTCATAATTTTTCTTGTCATCAAACCTTGAAAAAAAAAACCAACAACAAACATTTCACAAGAAGTGGCTATATCAGAATGATAGTCTAATTAGTGTGTTTTATCCTTTTATTTTAGACAATGCAGTCCAAAAGGAATGCACCATCAGCAATGGTGGCTAGGCAGTCTTTGAAAGATGAAGAACTGGTAAAAACAAATTCATATATATTTCTTACGCCACTGAGATCAAAGATGGAGGGGTGGGCATTTTATTTTGGGTTTCCAGATCACCTGAGCCAAAGGCTCTTGTTTTTTTTTCTTATTGGTGATATTTTAGTTTCTGTCAAATAATTTGAGTTTTTATCCTGTAAATTTATATGAATCATTCAAAATTAGTTCTATCCTGGTCAACATTCAGCAATATTTACCAGAGTTATGGGACTTTGGTATTATTATTAATTGTTAAGCACTCGCGGGCAAAGTGTTTCTCAAATATGTCTATAGAACATTAAATTACCTGTGCAATGACACTTAATCAGTTGTGAATGCACTAGAGATCCAGGTAATGTTTCTTAGGGTAAATTTAACTTTTTGTCAAGAAAATATGTATCTGGACCTTTCTGTCTACCCAACAAAGTTTTGGTTTACAAAAGTAGCTGATAAATTAAAGAACTTAATCCTAAATGATAGAACCAGGTTACCATGTACTGAGGAGATCACCAGTCTTTTGCAAGTAGTCTGGTAAACTTCCTCACAAAATCAACTTAGGTTCCGGTGGGGACTCGGACCTATGTTGAATAGAGGTAAGAGATATAATGGTTAAGGCATGATGCTCTAACCACTCGGCCACATAGATCCCGTATATATGTACTCGATGAGCATAAAAGTGTATTTAATTTACAACGTACTGCAAGTATAAGTACAAGTATATTTATTGTACAGGGGTAGTCTAAAGGAAATTTAGTCTAGGCATTGTAAATGTGATATCTTAAGATTATTTTTGAATATCTATGTAAAAAGGGATAATGATTTGGACATTTAACTATTCCGGAGATATTTAATTGTTTATTGTGTTTTGAGTTATCAACAAACATTTACTGTTGCTGTATTTCTTTTTCAGAAAATGCATGTATACAAAAAGACGCTGCAAGCTTTAATCTACCCGATATCTAGCACAACTCCTCACAATTTTGTTGTTTGGACGGCAACGTCACCAACATATTGTTTTGAATGTGAGGGGCTCCTGTGGGGTATGGTACGACAAGGCGTAAGATGTACAGAGTGTGGTGTTAAGTGTCATGAAAAATGCAAGGACTTGCTCAATGCAGATTGTCTTCAACGTAAGATTACGCACTGTGTTGAGATAATTTTATCAGTGCAGTAGTACAGTGTGTAATTTTAACTTAAGATTACACACTGTGTCGGGATAATTTTATCAGTGCGGTAGTATAGTGTATAATTTTAACGTAAGATTACACACTGCGTTGAGATAATTTTATCAGTGCGGTAGTATAGTGTATAATTTTAATGTAAGATTACACACTGTTGAGATAATTTTATCAATGCAGTAGTACAGTGTATAATTTTAATGTAAGATTACACACTGTTGAGATAATTTTATCAGTGCGGTAGTACAGTGTATAATTTTAACGTAAGATTACACACTGTTGAGATAATTTTATCAGTGTGGTAGTACAGTGTATAATTTTAACATAAGATTACACACTGTTGAGATAATTTTATCAGTGCGGTAGTACAGTGTATAATTTTAATGTAAGATTACACACTGTTGAGATAATTTTATCAATGCAGTAGTACAGTGTATAATTTTCACCATTTGGTGATGTAAAAGTGTTTAATATGTGATGTACAGTATTCATCTAAGTGAAGTAGCTTACCCTATACTTTGACTACATGAAATATAATATATATTAACATGCACAGAAAATTATATTAAGCCATTTGAGAGACAGTTCTTATTTTCAAGTGAAAAACAGCTTTTGATCAGTATTTCTTGGCTTATAACATATATCACTTGATTTTTTTTAAAATATGTTTTATTTTCTTCATTTCACATCAGTGCTTTGAATGTGTATTTAATTTTTGGAGAGTACTGTACATTTTGTATCTAGTCTAAGACTATTGAGTGTACAAAAGTTTGACTATATACCATATTAAATTTTTTGAAAATTAAAAAACAAAAACATAACAAGGAGCCAATTGCAACTGACAGAATTGATAAACCTCACTGTACATAGGAAACCATCAAACTGTCCCATGTCGGAGATAGGTGCCAGATTGTTGTCAAGGGTTACCGTAAAGCTGTCAATACATATCTAATACATCACTGACAATCACATGTGATCACTCTCTGTGATCATGCCACCCTTAGTGAGGTCAAAGATGGCCACATTTCGGTAAAGGAAGAAATTATTATATAGGCCTAGAACTAAAATACCTGTCACCAGCAGCAAGTTGTCACAATAAAATCAAGTTATGATTTTAACCTGCCCAGGACGACTTGTTCAGGATGAGAGGACAAGTGCATTTACATTCTGCTCTTTCATCATTTAACATGTACTAACTATTACACCCTACATGTGCCAGTAATTCAGATAGCTACTTGTGTTTATCATTGTTTATTATCTTACCTTTACTGTTTGTATCCCATAAATCTGTTGTCACTTAAACATTCATACTGTTCTTAACAGGTGCCGCAGAGAAAAGCTCAAAGCATGGCGCTGAAGATAAAACTCAGAACATTATTATGGCAATGAGAGACAGAATGAAAATTAGGGAGCGCAACAAACCAGAAATATTTGAATTAATCAGGCAAGTAAACTAATGGAGAGGTCACTGATCTAATTGACTGGTTATTTAATTAATTGACAGGTGAATCTGAATTCTGTATACTATAATTATGGAAGAAAGTATTTCTTATTTTTTCTATCCTTTTTCCAGGTTACCTGAAAGACTCAGGTGACCAATTGATGTTAGTAGGTTGTCATGTAACATGTAGGTATGCATATCGCAGAGATTTACTATCATGTTAAACTTCCTCTCAGAAAGCACTGCTAATTGGTTGTGCAGCATTTTTAAAGTAAGGGTAAATTAATTGTGAACTTAACTCACAATGGATTCTTTTGTAAATCAATGGCTTAGACCGATCCAAATGTGTTTTCAGGGGTGAATGAGTTAATGACCCTTCATTACCTCTAGGTCAATGGTTGTGTAGATAGGGACTCTGAGCCTGGCACCATAAAACTTCAGAAGTACTTAAGTCTAAAATATTTAATCAACTTTGGCTGATCCTGAAAGCTGATTGGCTGAGTTGGTCAAGTTAAGAATATTCTCTAACTTGAGTAAATTTTCAAGTTTTATGGCACTGGGCCTTGGTGATTGGTAGGCTTTAGTGTCTCTTTTTGGGGATGTGCATTTAGGTGTGAACTTAATTCAGAATAATTAAACTTATTTATTTGTTTATAATAGCTATAAGCATGCATGACAATGTACCAGATCCACTACTGAATATGTTGCCAAAATAAAAGAGGAAGTTGTACTTTTAAGAGGTGTGTCTTGATCGTGTCCTTTAGAAAACCTGTACATTGGAGACAATAGATATATGTTTTAGAATAGGCAACAATCTCTATGAAGAAATGATTGGAGAAGATTTTCAATACCTGAAATGTCATCTCTGAATCACATTTGATTCCTAAGGGAGAATTCACCTTAAAACCTTATAATACTGTCCTGTACTATTCTGAAGAGATAGAGGCAAACTTCTCTTCCAGTTTGATTGATATTTACTTACGTAAAAAAGAATAATTACTGTATACCTGGTAATTTCCACTTCTGTTTAATGATGTGAGAGGGCAAATTCAAAATGAAGGTGAAATTTTCAAGCTAAATAATTGAAGCATTGAGATTTATAACATCCATGTGACAATTGTGGTCGGGATGAATCCAAGACAGGGTGAAACAGGTGAATATGTTTTCTGTCTTAAAATGGTGAAAATAACCAGGGGCGAAATTTACAGGTATACAATACACCTGGGATCAGTAAGTTGCATATAGAATGATATAACCTTTTCCCTAGACTGTAGCCACTGTTACAATGACAAGTCAATACATGTACAGATTTTTCAACAAAATGAGGTGAAGGTATCATCAGTCACTTTGACAATTTTACAGGAAAGTGTGTTATTTTGATAAGTTACAGGTCAACAGTAAATGGAAACAGGTTTTTAGTATTTTTTCATGTTGTTGTTACTAATTGGAAATTGTTCAGGACAATTTTGAAATCAAAAAATGTAATCTGATTTGTACTTTCACCATTTTCTGATATTTAGTGACCTAGTCTTATCACAAACTTGTGTATTTTAATCAACGTACAATGATGTTTATTATGAGCTATGCTATTCATCAGGCAAGTTTTCGGTGTGGATAAAAAGTCTCATACTGGCCATATGAAAGCTGTAAAACAAAGCGTATTGGACGGAACATCTAAATGGTCTGCTAAAATAGCTATAACTGGTAAGAATGGTAGTTGTGCTATTTGTGTGTATTTATGTATGTTTAAAGAATAGCAACAATATGATTCCACATCTCCCTGATCTCTTAATCCATGGCTTTAGGCCTTGTCTACCTTATCTTGTAATAAAACTTGGCATTTGAAAGCAAGTTGCATACTAAAAGAAGAATTTGGATGTTTTGAAATTCACACAGTGTCCTATATAGGCATCCAACAGGAAATTTGATATATGGAGGTGCTCTGTATACACATTTTTGCTATTCTTTTTATTTATGGTTTTTGGCTAGTTATTTATACTCTCAGGTAGAGAAACTGATGTTTGCTGCACTAACGTATGAACATTTTTGAATTATCATAAAATGTTGGGTTACTGTGCATGTCTCCTAGCTAAAAAGTCTATTTCCTCCAAATATGAAGTACATTTCAAGTTTTTCTAAAACTTGTATGTAGTGTTGTACATTGAAATTATTCCAGCTTCAAAAAGTGGGGCCTACTATTAGCAATATGGGTTTCTTTATGTGAACGTTTGTATAAATTCTAGCCAACAAACAACACTTGATCACCATAGCAACCATTTCACAATATCATTATCATTTTGTGTTTTCAGACATGTGTTTACTATAGGTCCTGCATTACATGCAGGTTACAAGCAAAGTGCCAAACAAATTGTGTTAGATGGGACCTCTAAATGGTCCGCTAATATCAGTCTGAAAGGTATAATGTACACCATGTGGTAACGTATCAGTGGGGGCTTTATATGCACGATCAGAATGCGGTACCAGCTTGTTAAACATGTAATCATTTGTATCGTAGTATGATACTTTAGTATTGGGTGGTATGGAATACATATATCTTCATATAAATATATATACATATATTTTTGTATGTTTTAATTTGAAATTCTATACAGTATTTGACCTTTTTGTTCTTGATTTGTTTTGAAATTTTATTTCTGGTGAAATGCTAAAACAAGGTCATAGGTTTTGATATGGTAGGTTTTATATGCAACACATATGCTGCATGTTCAGTCAGCTAAGTCTTTTAACATATATCTTGTAAAAAGTATATTAAAATGTCATACTTAAGCCTTGTCAACTGTAAATAGTTCATCTGTAAAACACAAAATGTTGATGGGGGAATCATTGATTTAGGTTCATTGCTGAAATGCTAGTGATTGTAATACAGGGGAATTCCTCACTGTATTTCTGTCATGACTATATATGTGTTTATACATATGTAGTTCTTGATATTTAGTAATTGTAAGAAGACTTACTAATATAACCACAGCAGCACAGTAGATATACATAATTAGTATAGCCATGATAGATATGATTAGTCTAGCCACAATAAATATACATAATTAGTCTAGCCACAGTAGATATATAATCAGTATAGCCATTGTAGATACATAATTAAGTCTAGCCACAGTAGATATACATAGTTAATATATCCATACTAGATATATAATTATTATACCCACAGAAGATATATGATTAGTCTACCCACAGTAGATATATAATTAGTATACCCAGAGTAGTTATACACAACTATTATACCCACAGTGGATATATAATTAGTATACCCACAGTGGATATATTATTAGTTTACCCACAGTAGATATATAATTAATATACCCACAGTGGATATATAATTAGTATGCCCACAGTGGATATATAATTAGTATACCCACAGTGGATATATAATTAGTATACCCACAGTAGATATATAATTAGTATACCCACATAAGATATATAATTAGTATACCCACAGTGGATATATAATCAGTATACATACAGTAGATATATGATTAGTATACCCACAATAGTTATACACTACTATCATACCCAAAGTAGATTTATAATTAGTATACCCACAATAGTTATACACTACTATCATACCCACAGTGGATATCTAATTAGTATACCCACAGTGGATATATAATTAGTATACCCACAGTAGATATGTAATTAGTATACCCACAGTAGATATATAATTAGTATACCCACAGTAGATATATAATTAGTACACCCACAGTAGATATATAATTAGTATACCCACAGTAGATATGTAATTAGTATACCCACAGTAGATATATAATTAGTATACCCACAGTAGATATATAATTAGTACACCCACAGTGGATATATAATTAGTATACCCACAGTAGATATATAATTAGTATACCCACAGTAGATATATAATTAGTATATCCACAGTGGATATATAATTAGTATACCCACAGTAGATATATAATTAGTATACCCACAGTGGATATATAATTAATATACCCACAGTGGATATATAATTAGTATACCCACAGTAGATATATAATTAGTATACCCACAGTAGATATATAATTAGTACACCCACAGTAGATATATAATTAGTATACCCACAGTAGATATGTAATTAGTATACCCACAGTAGATATATAATTAGTATACCCACAGTAGATATATAATTAGTACACCCACAGTGGATATATAATTAGTATACCCACAGTAGATATATAATTAGTATACCCACAGTAGATATATAATTAGTATATCCACAGTGGATATATAATTAGTATACCCACAGTAGATATATAATTAGTATACCCACAGTGGATATATAATTAATATACCCACAGTGGATATATAATTAGTATACCCACAGTAGATATATAATTAGTATACCCACAGTAGATATAAATTAGTATACCCACAGTGGATATATAATTAGTATACCCACAGTAGATATATAATTAGTATACCCACAGTAGTTATACACAACTATTATACCCAGAGTAGATATATAATTTGTATACCCACAGTAGATATATAATTAGTAAACCCAGAGTAGATATACACAACTATTATACCCACAGTAGATATACAAAAATAGCGGATTAGGTAATATAATTACAATAGGCCTCGGTATTCATTTTAATTCTTGGTACTTTTATTTTCCAATTCTGTAGTTTAGTTAAGATTAATATGTTGAGCTACATTGGATCATGTGGGTTCTGAGACACTCTATGTATTCATTCTTTTTACACATAATCAGATAACATGTTATTCTTTATACACATAATATTATCCATTCTATTCAAACATAATCGCTTATCATGTTATTCTCTTCACACACAATCACTTGCCATGTTATTCTATTCACACACAATCACTTGTCATGTTATTCTATTCACACATCATCTCTTGTCATGTTAAACCATTCACACATAATTGCTTGTCATGTTATTCTATTCACACATCATCTCTTGTCATGTTAAACCATTCACACATAATCACTTTTCATGTTATTCTATTCACACATCATCTCTTGTCATGTTAAACCATTCACACATAATCACTTTTCATGTTATTCTAATCACACATCATCTCTTGTCATGTTAAAACATTCACACATAATCACTTTTCATGTTATTCTATTCACACATCATCTCTTGTCATGTTAAACCATTCACACATAATTGCTTGTCATGTTATTTTATTCACACATAATCATTTGTAATGTTGTTCAGTCTCATAACACATAATTTCTTAATGATATCACATTATTCTTTTTACATATAATGTATATAGCTGCACTCTTATAAAATGTATTGAAAACTTTCAAATTTTATGAAAATTCTAATAACAGTTGCAGTTTGTTAACAGTAAACATGTTTTTTGAAATTTAGGTCTAACATGTACAATTTGAATGGTCTTTAAGATAGAAAAACAAGAAAGAAAATTTTCAAAAAAATTTTTTTAAACTTTTTCTTTGATTTATATGTGAAGTATGGTTTGTACTTACTTTATTACAAACCTGAACACAATTTTTTGTTAGTCATTTTGGAATTATTTTTCATATCATTAAATATATATGTATCACATTCTCAGTTAAAATATCTAGATAAAAATAAGTTTTCGTTATTAATAAAACAGTGATATTTACATAGAACTTTAAAACGTGAAAAAAATATAATGTCCCTGAAAAACTCTCTAGAATGCACTTTATATTTCCACAAAACTGTTTATCTTTTACCTGTATGTTATCGAGCTAGTTAGATGAATATATATTACGTAACGAATGTTCAAATATTTCACCAGTTATTTTTTCCACACACACACAAGAGATCCATAACAATCATCCATCATTTTGCTTGCTGTTAAATATTTGATAGTGTTTATATGTGGTATGAAATGTGATACATCTCAGGAGACTCTGTATTTGAGTTTGTCAGACTGTTTAACAAATACCTGTTGTTTCAATCTGACAGCATATGATATGATTATCTTAACATCAGTCCCATCTCTGTCAGGTTTGCACAACTTGCTCACATTTTCACCCCACCCCACCCAAAAAAGAAAAAGATGGAGATGTTGAAATATTTCATCCATCAGCTTTTCTATGCTATAGCATTCCTTCAGAAACTGTTTTAATTGACACTTAGCATAGTTGCTACTGATTGCCCAAAAATGTTCTGTGACCTCGGCTTATTTAAGGTCAAGGTTGCAGTGAAGTGTTCCTCATAGGTCTATGCAAGGAAATATAGTTCGATGTTTGAATTGAATTTTTACAGAAGTGCAAAATATTTGGGTGAAAATGAAATTCAGTTAAGTTTGAATAATCTTTTGATAAAATACAAGATAGTTCTACTTATTCCTGCCTTTTGAAATACAATTCTTTTTGTCTGTACGTCCTTTAACACTACCTAATTAACGTCTATTGATAGATACTGATTCTGGGCAGAGCTAAATTTAGATTCTGATATCAGTAAACAGAAAATGATCAACGTTGTATCCTTCTGCCATAAGTATAAACATAATTGCAGAAGAGCTACTTGGAAGAAATGGATTAAAATGGACATCATTTTATACTTTAAAATACACTTTTTTTGTCAGTAAACAGTATTTGAAAACTGTTGTCAGTATTGTTTTTAGACATTATTTTTCACAGGTATTGCTGAAATTTACTTTTTTATTCCTAAAATCCATTTAAATATAAAAAATATGCATTTTCATTTTGTTTAAAGCATATTCTTATTTTTACCATGAACTAAAATATCAAAACTGTAAGATGCAATTTCAATGGTTCTTGATATCATTTCAACCAATTGTTAGCATTTTAACTTCAAGCTATAATGTCATGGATGCCAAAACTTTCCAACATGATAGATATTGTAATACAACAAAAGCAATATATAAAAACATGTCAGAGATGTCGGAAGTGGAAGAGTTTGCATATGAATATTAAGGGACAATTTTGCTATCTCACTATAAGAAACAAATACCAGTGGAGTGACATTTTGCATGTAAAGAACAAGTATTATATTTACACACATGTAATCCACAGTACTAGTTTCACTTTCAACGTTTCATAAACAAAGATTGTCTGCTACTATGAAATTGCCAGTTAAACTTATACAGTACATTATTGTAATGTTTTTTTGTAAGTTAAGATTTTGTTATTTTTTTCTTAAAAGTGACATTGTCTTAAGAATAATA
The DNA here is from genome assembly GCA_030159075.1 of Atrina japonica. Classification (NCBI taxonomy): domain Eukaryota; kingdom Metazoa; phylum Mollusca; class Bivalvia; order Pterioida; family Pinnidae; genus Atrina; species Atrina japonica. Next base: position 167,651 of record BROG01000943.1, on the reverse strand, counting down.
TATCTACTGCCCTAAATGTTAAGTTCAAAATTATAAAACATAAATTGTAATTTTTTTGTACTTGTAAGTTATGTTTGTTTTATCGTGTCATGTAAAAACATTAGAATTTCTGTAACACTAATACATTTTACTATTAAGTTTATTAATACATGTACATGCAAATTGTGATGAGAAATTGAAATGTTTAAAGAAGTGGTAGGATTAAATTAACTGTCTTATGCATATATGGCAATGTATCTTTACTTTCATTTTACCCTGCCTTTCTTTCAGAAATATTTTTTCTTAATTAAAAGTGGTTTACTTCTAATCCAAGGGTTATTTTGTCAAAATAAGAACCCATTTCAGTACTTTCAGTACTTTGATTATTTATTCAACTTATTCACCGGATGGGCTGTTGCACCTATTATTTTCAGAGTTAGTTAATTAGTTAAGAGTTTTTGAGGCAATTCTAATTAGTTCAATTTGTTTTTAGTAGTTAGCTTTCCAATATTGTACACTCCTAGATAAATATCTAACAGTACAGATATTGAAGTCAGTTGTATTCAAGTGGTAAATTCAATGTAAATGATAAAAAAATTGATGAACTAAATGAAAGGGATTGTTTATAAAGTTTAATATCAAATCTCAAGTGCATTGAATGTTGATTAGTACTAGTACTGAAATTAAAGTGTATGAATAATTTAGCATTAATCTATTATCTCTTTGTTTGGAAAATTAAAGTTAAAAACAGATCAATACAAAACTACACCTTGTGGTGGAAAAGAGTAGACTAATTATGTTTATAACTAGAATCTATTGTATAAAATAAAATATGATGTCTTGCGATGGTAAATCATGTTTTCAGTTGCCTGGCAAATAAAATTCCCCATAGTCGTTGTAGCATTTATCAGGATGTAATTTGTTGAAATTTTAACAGAACTTTTAGTCCGATTAATTTATCATCCTTTTCTCTTCATCCACTGTCATTTATAGAGTTGCATACAAAACCGTAATTTTGTAGTATTTCTTCTTATTGTACACAATAAAGTTGTTTATATTTAGTCCATTTTTTGATATTTATTGTAAAATAATATTTTATTTTTTCTCATTCATGAGTGATATCTCATATTATTTTGTTTTATTACCTCAGCATGAAAGTGATTTCAACTTTTTTCTCATTAATAAAAATGATATATTTTTCTCAATGATATCTTTTTATGCATTAATGTAAGGCCATACAAAAAAAATGCCTAGGTTCTCAGGCCACTTTTTAAAAATATGGATGAGGGAGGGAGGCTTTTTTTTTTTTTTTTTTTTTCAGAAGAAGAAAGTTGTCTTTCTTTTTTTCGAGAAATTTCATCAAATCCACTGCTTCAGCTGTCTAGATATATCTTATCAATCATGATCTGCTTACCCTTCCAGGGCACAAATGTGTATTATCAAGATGAAGAAAACTTTGCTCGTATGTGAGATTTGGCAAGAAATTAAAGACATCTCGCTCGATGTCTAGTCAATGTTAAGTAACAGCCTCAATAGAAAGGTAACTTTTTTATGTTCGTCAAGCGCACAGACGACTCCGTTAAGTTATTCCTAAACACAAAATCAATATCGGACCGGATATGAAAAAATTCCAGATTTTGACGAAAATAAAAATCGTCGACGCGGGAGTGTTTTTAGGGATGCAGCGGGGCCTGAGAACCTAGTATATATATTTATTTGGCCTAATGGATATTTTTTGCATTGAGATAAGTGATATTATTTTTTTTGCGGTGATATATATATATATATATATATTTATGCATGATATAAGAGATATCTTTTTTCAGTTATATAAGTGCTATTTCATTTTTTCAGTGATATGTGCCCAAGGTCTGATTGGGAAGGATAAAACAGGTACAAGTGATCCTTATGTAACGGTCCAAGTTGGCAAAGTCAAAAAACGGACTAAAACAGTCCCACAAAACTTGAATCCTGATTGGAATGAAAAATTTTATTTGTAAGTTATAGAATTTTTTCACAATTTTCAACAACACAATGAGTTCTTGCAAATGTTAGAAATCAAACAAAATTGTATAGAATGTGAATAAGATATATCCTATTCATTCTAGGAATATATATATATATATAAAGATATAAAGATACTCTAAGATATAAACATATGAAGTAGTCTTTGTGCTTCAAATTTTGTCACTTCCATGGGATATTTATCAAACAAATGGAACACATTGATATAACTAGCAAGTAAATCTTTACAATAATTATCAGACTAATGACCCATGGGTCAGGGGTTGTCCAGTGACTCATCTTGTTTTACATGGTACCTACAATACACATGACTTCAGTATACAGTCGAGACTGTCTTATGTGACTCTCTGGGACTGATCAATGATGGTCGTATAAGACAGAGAGTCGCTTAACACAGATCTCGGTTTTTTGACCACATCAATTTGTGTAGCTCTTCATGTCTATATGTTACTGTCTTACACATACAACAAGATTGCTGGATTTATAAGATGTAGATAAGATATAAATAATAAAAATAAGTTAAGCTGGTAGGTGTTTATTTTGATAAGGCCTATTGTTTATGTAATTGACACTTATTGTCAGGTATCAGGTTGTCTAAAAGTCGTTTAATACAGACTTATGTACAGTTAGGATGTGTAAGTTCATGGTCACTTGTCAGGAAAGACAGGGAGTCACTTAAAACAGGCCAATTTTATAGTAATTAACATTGGGTGGACTTGATGATGGTCACATAAGACAGGGAGTCACTGAATACAGGGGTCGCTAAGACAGTTTTGGCTTTATTCTGGCAGTGGTCTCCATAGTATTTGCCTTTATGTTACTGTAAGATGTAAACAAGTTTTTATATACTGTAAAATCAGAAAATTTTGTGGGGTTAAAATTTCATTGTTTTGAAATTTCATTGAAATAAAACGCCTGTTTTTAAAGGAACTTATTACTATGTACGTTCATGTAAAATTTTGCCATGGTTTAATTTTCCTTGATAAATGAAATTAGCGAAATTAAAACCACAGCAACATTTTCTGATACTACAGAAAGAAACTGAATAATGCTGATTGAAAACATAATATATATAAGGATTATTTTTTTTACAGTGAGTGTCATAACTCCTCCGACAGAATCAAAGTCAGAGTTTGGTGAGTATGTTGTAAATGATTACAGATGAAGACCCATTGAAATTGATGACTGATTTATTGCAATGACATCTTCCACTTGTTAAATACATTACCAGCCTTTTCCTCATTCTCACAAATTGAAGTTGTGGTAGATATTTATTTTAATGGAACCATTAATAATTCAACTGTCATGTAATTCATACACTTCATTATATTCAGCTGCTTTCTGTATAGTAACCACTGAGATAGTAGAACAATTGCGTCAAAACTATAAACCGAGGTCATGACAGGTATCTGTCAATAGCACAGGTCAACATTTTCGGCACTTCACCTAAAGCTAGTGACATCTCTTAATATATGAAAAAAATCTCAGAGAGATGTCAAACTTAAAAGTGCTTAACTATAGATGTAGAGGAGCAGCTGAATCTACAATTTTTTCAGAGCAAAAAATGTGAAACTGCATAGCTGAGTCCTTTTTATGGGAGCAGTAAACAAGTTAAGAGAGCTTTGCTCACTCTCATATTCCATCTGATCAGCTCATTCTCATATTTCAATTGATCAGCTCAATATCATGTTCCACCTGAACTCACTCTCATATTGCACTTGAACACCTCTCTCATATTCCACCTGATCAGCTCAATCTCGTATATCACTTGAGCATCTCACTTTTGTATCCCATCTGAGCAGCATTAAAATTATGACTGACCATTACTGAACATAACTAAACTAATCTGTAAAAAGTATGTGGCCATTCATAAAAAGTACAATATCTTTATTTGTATCAACATGGACATGTTCATAGAAAATATAGGCCGTCAACCCAAACATACCTTGTCACATAGGGTGTTTACCATTGTCAGGAACAGAACAGCGAGTACCAATCCATACATACCAATGGTAATGTGTTCTGTGCAGACCTGCACCTTCTCAAAGTTGGGTTCTTTCCCATGATTCAACAGTAATATCATGGAAAACTCTGTAATAAAACTGAGTTTACACAATAATGTTTTCAAAAACAAAAGAAGACTGAAAAACTGTTCTAACAAATGAAAAATTTTCAAAATCAGTAATTCCTCTTTTACTTTAAAAAAAGGAATTTTTAACTTGCCAGCCATGTTTATGTTAGATTTCCATAACTTTCTAACAACAAGGTGAGTGTTGGTCTGTCCATTACCAATGGTAATCACTCATAATACATCATTTTTTTTTTTTTATAGTTAGCTCATCTACCTGTGGACATATTTAGACTCACCCAAATCAATAAACAGTATGGTCTACTGTCATAATTGAGGTGTGAACAAAGTTGTGTTGCATGTAAAATTATTATAAAATGTTTATTCTAAATCATACATCCCTGAATTCTTATAGATGGTTTGACCATTCTTTGAAATGGGCAAGTCCAAATGTGATATCAAGGGTTGATGAATTTTGACAATAATATTTTAAATTTAATTCACTTCATCATTCAGACGGCTTTCCCAGTGATATATTCTGCCCCAGACATTTTGTTTCATTTTTGACAATACTGATATCATGACATATGGGTGATGAAATGATTGTAGGGATGAAGACAATGATTTGAAATCCAAACTAATGCAGAAACTGACAAGAGAGTCAGATGATTTTCTGGGCCAGACAATCATTGAGGTCCGTACCCTCAGTGGTGAAATGGATGTTTGGTATAATTTGGGTAAGTTGCCATGACAACCCAGTAGAACTCTTCAGAAATTACTTAGTGTGGTACTGCAATTGTCTGTCCTCAAAAAATTGTAAACATATATCATTTTCTTGAATTACATTTCATTTTATTTTTACCATGTATGATTTTTCATCAAGACAATTAACATGAAATATCGTCTGTTATACAGAACATCTCATATTGCATTATATATGTTATGTTTTTTGAGGACAGATGTTTACACGGTATAAACTGTCGTCATGGAGACATTTCTGCAGTTTTCTTTGAAACTGCACATTACACGCTATCACTTTGCATGTGTGCAGACTCCATCACATATTTTTATTGGACTTGTGATAGCTTCACTTAGCCTGCGAGACGGGCTGGTGGTGTAATATATTGGTTGCTTACAAAACTATTTTCATCGCCTTCTTCATTTGAAATGCAATCGTAATTGACCAGCCTCTGAAGCAAAGCATTGCTGCTAAGTCTCATGTCGGCACAAAATATTTCATGTTTTTTTTTTAAGCAAGTAGTTGGAGTTGCAACCAAAATATTTCATCTCACCTTTTCTACTAATGCCTGTGTATTCCTAATTTTTCAAATTCCTAAATGTTGTGTTTGCTTTCCTCGTGTCTTACAGGGATGAAGATGATGATATTCCCTCTAAGTTGAGACAAAAATTCACTCGAGAATCGGACGATTTTTTGGGTCAAACTGTTATAGATGTCACCACATTGAGTGGCGATATGGACGTATGGTATAATTTAGGTCAGTGCGCCATGCTGGTATCTCTGTGATCATAACACTGTAGTTGTCTTGTAATCCCCAATGGATGCTGTCTTACTCTTTTCCTATGTTCAATTCCTGTTATTTTTGTTTATCCATTTGGTTGACTTATATGTAGATGCTTGGTGGAAAGAACATATATTCGCCATTAATGCCCTGTATATGATTTCATCCTTGTTCAAAAATATTTTAAAATTAAACTTAAAAGACTAACATTAAAATTGGTATTTCTGTGTACAAGTACATGTATGTAAGTAATTTTAGGAAAAATTCTAGACAAAGTTAGAAAGGTAAAGTGAAAATGATATTTACTTAAAATGGCCATGCCAATCAATAGACTGTAATCTACACCTGTAATCTATTACAATTATATTATGATTTCCTGTAATCTGTTATTATTAGGTTATGATATTTACCTGCAATCTATTAGAATTAGGGTATGATGTACCTGTATCTTCCACAATTAGATTATGATATTTACCTTTAATCAATTATACTCTCTTTTTTTCTATATTTGGAAATTTTGTTCTGAATGTGAGTTAGGTTCCATTTGACCAGAAATATATCATTGAGCTACCCATACTCATTTCTACTCTTACATTTATTCCCTTCATGTACATTTTGGTTTTGTTTCTGTATAATTTGCTAGGCCTATTTTTGATAGAAGCATGAACCGCAAAGTATCGTTGAATGCCTGCATGGCGAAACTGTGCCTGAATTTATTCCTGTGCTTCCTTTAAAATAAAAAAGGGTCAAAAGAATCGACAAATATTTTGTATATGTTGTTATAAACAAAATAATCTTAATGTCAACCAAGGTCACATACCTATGGAATTCCCTGTCATTGATATTTCAGTGCTTTCTCGACATTTCATGATGATAGACAAATGTCGGAGTAAGTGATTGATTAAGTACACCGATGTGTCAAAGCAATTGTGTCAGTTCTCTCCTCTATCTTGGTTGACATGATCACGGGACATCATCATTGTTATGTCTTGTAGAAAAAGATCTCTCTCTCTCTCTCTCTCTCTCTCTCTCTCTCTCTCTCTCTCTCTCTCTCTCTCTCTCTCTCTCTCTCTCTCTCTCTCTCTCTCATTAAAAATTCATTTGTGTGTGAAAGTATACTATTGTGTTGTGTAATCATAGTGTCATTGTTGTATCTTCCCTATATAATCCTAGTGTCTTTGTTGTATCTTCCCTTTATAATCCTAGTGTCTTTGTTGTATCTTCACTTTATAATCCTAGTGTCTTTGTTGTATTTTCCCTATATAATCCTAGTGTCATTGTTGTATCTTCCCTATATAATCCTAGTGTCTTTGTTGTATCTTCCCTATATAATCCTAGTGTCTTTGTTGTATCTTCCCTTTATAATCCTAGTGTCTTTGTTGTATTTTCCCTATATAATCCTAGTGTCATTGTTGTATCTTCCCTATATAATCCTAGTGTCTTTGTTGTATTTTCCCTATATAATCCTAGTGTCATTGTTGTATCTTCCCTATATAATCCTAGTGTCTTTGTTGTATTTTCCCTATATAATCCTAGTGTCTTTGTTATATCTTCCCTATATAATCCTAGTGTCTTTGTTGTATCTTCCCAATATAATCCTAGTGTCTTTGTTGTATCTTCCCTATATAATCCTAGTGTCTTTGTTGTATCTTCCCTATATAATCCTAGTGTCATTGTTGTATTTTCCCAATATAATCCTAGTGTCTTTGTTGTATCTTCCCAATATAATCCTAGTGTCTTTGTTGTATCTTCCCAATATAATCCTTATGTTATTGTTGTATCTTCCCAATATAATCCTTATGTTATTGTTGTATCTTCCCAATATAATCCTTATGTTATTGTTGTATCTTCCCAATATAATCCTTATGTTATTGTTGTATCTTCCCAATATAATCTATAATCCTAGTGTGTTTTTTGTATCTTCCCAATGTAATCATATTGTCATCATTGATCTTCCTAATATAATCTATAATACTAGTGTGTTTTTTGTATCTTCCCAATATAATCTATAATCGTAGTGTGTTTTTGTATGTTCTCAATACAATCCTAGTGTTGTTGTATATTCTCAATATAATCCTAGTGTCATCACTGTATCTTCCCAATATAATCCTATTGTCATTGTTGTATCTTCCCTATATAATCCTAGTGTGTTAGTTGCATCTTCCCATATAATCCTAGTATCTTTGTTGTATCTTTCCTTTACAACCCTAGTATCATCTTTGTATCTTCCCAGTATAATCCTAGTGTGTTATCTGTATTTGTCCAGTATAATCCTTGGACTACCTAATGTTATCAAAGTGACTCTTATCCTTCTTCTTAATATGACATGTGTTCTTTTTTCTATTTCTAGTATCTCTTTTGTATATTCCTGATATAATATTAGTGTCTTGTCTTGTCTGCCTGATATATAATCCTAGTGTCTTTTGCCTATCTGCAGGATATATAATCCTAGCGTCTTTTGGCGATCTGCCGGATATATAATCAAATAATCTCTTGTCTATCTGCCTGATATGTAATCCTAGTGTCTCTTTGTCTATCTGTCTGATATATAAACCTCGTGCCTCTTTCCTATCTGCCAAATATAATCCTAGTGTCTATTTTCTGTCTGCTTGATATATAATCCTAGTGTCTCTTGTCTATCTGCCTGATATACAATCTTAGTATCTCTTGCCTATATGCCTGATGTAATACTAGTGTCTCTTTTCTGTCTGCTTGATATATAATCCTAGTGTCTCTTGCCAGTTTGCCTGATATATAATCAGTGTCTCTTTTCTGTCTGCTTGATATATAATTCTAATGTCTCTGGTCTATCTGCCTGACATAATCCTAGTGTCTTTTGTCTATCTGCCTGATATATAATCTTAGTGTATCTTGTCTATCTGCCTGATATATAATGATAGTGTCTCTTGCCTATCTGCCTGATGTATAATCATAGTGTCTCTTTTCTATTGTTCAAATATTAAATTTTGTGCATTAAAGTTATATTCAGGTATAAACCTAGTGTTTTTATCTATGTTCCATATATAATCCTAGTGTCTCTATTCTTTTACTCCAGTATAACCTAGTGTCTTTATTCTTAGTTCTTAGTTCACTTCATTAGTTTCTTTTCTATCTTCCAAATATGACCACAGTTTCTCTTTTGAAACTCCCAGTTTAATTAGTTTCTTTTTCGTCTTTTACCAGTTTTTCTAGCATCTTCCCTCTGCAGTAATAGTGTCTTATTTCTGTCTTTTCTTTATAGAGATATAACCATCCACGTTTCTCTTTACTCTTTGTTTAAAACAATTTGAGTTATCGGCTTGTATTTGTTTTTAACCACCAGGGGATATCTTTCAGATATATGCCAGATAAAGTATTGAATAAAATCTGCTCTTCGACAACTCATTTTGCTTTAAGTTTTCTCTTCCTTCACTTTTTCATTCTATAATTATAGAAGGGCATAGTCTATAATATTTTTGAACATTTGAATACAAAACTTCTCAAAAACATTTATCATCAAATGTGATATGTTACATCTAGAGGGTTAGTGTAATCAAAATTGTAACGTTTATGATCCCTAGGGCAGAGGTTTCTGTAGATAAGATGGGTCTGTTTGTCGTTATGAAGTCAGTGCTCCCTGGGAAAAAGGGTCAGTAGATAAGATGGATCCTTTGGTCATTGTGAAGCCTATGCTTGCTGGGATAGAGGTTTCTGTAGATAAGATGGGGCCTCAGGTCAATGTGAAGGCCATGCTTGCTGAGATAGAGGTTTCTGTAGATAAGATGGGGCCTCAGGTCAATGTGAAGGCCATGCTTGCTGAGATAGAGGTTTCTGTAGATAAGAAGGTCAATGTGAAGGCCATGCTTGCTGAGATAGAGGTTTCTGTAGATAAGATGGGGCCTCAGGTCAATGTGAAGGCCATGCTTGCTGAGATAGAGGTTTCTGTAGATAAGATGGGGCCTCAGGTCAATGTGAAGGCCTATGCTTGCTGGGATAGAGGTTTCTGTAGATAAGATGGGGCCTCAGGTCATTGTGAAGGCCATGCTTGCTGGGATAGAGGTTTCTGTAGATTCTTGGGGCTTGGTCAATGTGCTTTCTGAGATAGAGGTTTCTGTAGATAAGATGGGGCCTCAGGTCAATGTGAAGTCCATGCTTGCTGAGATAGAGGTTTCTGTAGATAAGCTGGGGCCTCAGGTCAATGTGAAGGCCATGCTTGCTGAGATAGAGGTTTCTGTAGATAAGATGGGGCCTCAGGTCAATGTGAAGGCCATGCTTGCTGAGATAGAGGTTTCTGTAGATAAGATGGGGCCTCAGGAAGGCAATGTGAGATAGAGGTTTCTGTGCTTGATGGGGCCTCAGTCAATGTGAAGGCCATGCTTTGAGATAGAGGTTTAGATAATAAGATGGGCCTCAGGTCAATGTGAAGTCCATGCTTGCTGAGATAGAGGTTTCTGTAGATAAGATGGGGCCTCAGGTCAATGTGAAGTCCATGCTTACAGGTAGAGGTGTGTAGATAAGATGGGGCCTTGCTGTGAGGAGGTTTGCTTGCTGAGATAGATGTAGATAAGATGGGGCCTCAGGTCAATGTGAAGTCCATGCTTGCTGAGATAGAGGTTTCTGTAGATAAGATGGGGCCTCAGGTCAATGTGAAGTCTGTGTGAGGTTTGCTGTAGAGATGGGGCCTCAGATGTGGTTTCTGTAGAGGTTTCAGTAGATGGGGCCTCAGGTCAATGTGAAGTCTGTGCTTGCTGAGATAGAGGTTTCTGTAGATAAGCTGGGGCCTCAGGTCAATGTGAAGTCTGTGCTTGCTGGGGTAGAGGGTTCTGAATGTAATGTGAGTCCTATGGTCATTGTGAAGTAAGTGCTTCCTCGGACAATGGGTTCTCTAGATAAGATGGGTCCTCGGGTCAATGTGAAGTCCATGCTTCCTGGGATAGAGGGGTCTGTAGATAAAATGAGACCTTTTGTCATTATGAAGTCGGTGCTCCCTGGGACAGAGGTTTCTGTAGATAAGACAGGTCCCCTGATCATTGTGACATCAGTGCTGCCTGGGATAGAGGATTCTGTAGATAAAATGGTCCTATGGTCATTGCGAAGTCCATCCTGGGATACAGGGGTCAGTGAATAAGTTGGGTCCATCAATACTTGTGATGTTCATGCTTCTTGGGACAGATATGTCTGTGGATAAGATGGGTCCTAGGGTAAATGTTCCAACTCTTTTGGCCCCTTACCTTTATTGTTATCATTTTGGGGGTTGAAAGTATCACAAAAATAATTATATTAAATATATAATAAATATATTATTAATAAATAAGTATTAAGAAGTTTAATTCATTCTTTAGTACAATTCTCAGCTGCTATTGCATGTGTACAGTTCATCCCTGTGAACTTGTTAGCCTGTTAGATATTTGCCTATATCAGATCTGTCTTCTATAGATACTCTCATGTAGATAAAATATTCATTATAGTAGTATGTTTGTGGGTATTTCCATCTTTGTTATTACTATACCTGTCTATGTACTACAGTTTAATATCTTAGATAGACATGTAAAAAATTTGGCTTTTTTATCTGTAATATATATTCTGTATTGTTTCCAACATTAGCTTTTATGATTATGCAATATAGTGTTGTTTTTAGGTATTCCCATCAAATGTAACAGTAAATGAATTTTCTACCAATTCATGTACTTCATTATTATCATAAATAGACATGAAAATCATTTTTATATTTTTTTTTCCTGCAGTGTGTATTTTTCAATGTCTCAAATATATATGCTTTTGAATGTATCATTTTCCTCCCTTTTCAACTTCCATTTTTTTCATTTTGGTTAAGTCGCTTCAGATTTAAAAAATTTATGTTATGTCTCTTGTTTCCTGGGAATATTTGCAGTTTACTTGTATCTCACCACAAAAGTTTAGTCCATATATTTCAATATATGTTTATTTCCACTAAAAAAAGCAGCATCTGAAATATGAAAAACAGCGTAAGCTTGAATGAACAGTGACAGCAACTTTGTAAACATATATTTATGTATTAACTGCAGTAGATAACAGAACCTTGTGTTACTCTGTACCCCTCTTCTTTTTTAATTTTTTAGTATTTAAGTATCTATACCTTAATTCTTGAAGATTAGTTTGATTTGAGTACAGATTCTTGAAAATAATATTTCTTTTTAAGAAGGATAATGAATTTAAAATTATAGAAATTTAAATACATTTGATCAAGAAAAAATAATTTTCAAAGAATGTTATCAATATTTGTTTGATGTTTTATTGTGCCGGACTTTTATAACAAGACCAGCTGTTGTAACATTTCCATATATTGTTGTATTATAAACATTCCTGCACTTATTCAAAGAGTCAGGATATGTTGCAACATAAGAGTATCACATTTTGTTCAGAAAAATATAACCAGTCCAACAATTGCTGAGTTATAATTAAGTATAGGTCAACAATAAAAAACTAAAGATAAAAATTAATAGAACAAAAAAAGAAAATTTTATTGTGAGAGATGCTATATAAAAGAGAAAAAATGGCTTTTATATAAACACTTAGTGGGAAAATCTGTAGGGCAATATTCATTTTTATCAATTTGCAACTTTGCATGGATATATTTTTCAATTGATTCTATGTGCGTTTATATCATTAAGAAAAGAGAACAGACAAATCTGCTGTGTCAGGGGCCATTAGACTTCACATCAGTGTAGAGATCAAAGGAGAAGAAAAAGTGGCCCCGTACCATGTACAGTATACATGTCTACATGAGGTAAGTTGGCACCATGTCATGTATAGTATATATACATACATGAGGTTTGTGATGAGTGGTAATACAAGGAGGTCAGGCAGTAAATAGAACACAGTAATTAGGCAAATATCTTACAGTTTATGAATATGATGATACTTGTGATCAAATGTAAAAAAAAATGTAGCCATAGTTGATGCAAACCTTGAAAAGTGCTTGAATATTGAGTTAGTCCTTAAAAAACCTTTTAAAAAATCATACCCTTAAAAATTGCTTGATAAATGATTGATTTCTATTTCTCAGAGTCCTTGAAATCTATTTGTATTTGTTTTACTGCTTGAAAATAAAAAAGAAATAAATAAATGTTGACCTAACATATTCTATGTGAGTAGAGCATTTCTGTGATGCTGTACTGCTGGAATTCTTCTGTGTATAGTTGAAGTCTTAAGCAGTATTTTGAGGATTGCCATTGAACTGTGTAAGCACTTTGCTGACAGTGTATTCTTTGGTTTGGCTTGCAAGACCTTTATAGTGCTTGAAAAATATTTTGAATAAATCTGGAAAAGTGCTTTCAAATTATTTTCATTGGCTGTATGGACCTTGGTATTATTGCATGTGAAACATTCGATGTAGTTGTGTAGATTGTCAACAGTAAATGAAAATACAATGGAATTCTAAACAAAATAAAAATAATAAAAATATAGCTGTTTATTCTGAGTATTGTAAATTGTTCTTGTTCTCAGATTTATTTTAGTTCACATTACATTTTCTTATTATAACTCTTTATGATTTCAGAATTTATTTCATTACCTTTGTGAACTTGCTGGTGGGATGGTCAAACTACCAGAGGCTAAAGGGGTAAGTAGAAATATGTTGTACCCTCCATATGATTGAACTGTCAAACTGAAGGAAAATCAAGTATGTTGACCGACAAATGAAGGAAGTATGATGTTTTTGTAGGTTTTATTATTTCACAAGTTTTGAACATAAAAATTCATTAGAAATAATTATACATTAGAATCTGTCTTGAGAGACCACTCCATCTACCACTGAACTGTGGTCTTACTTGACAGGTGGTCTCTCAAACAAGGTTTTACCTAAATAAGATTATTTGACAAAATGGTTTTCAAAATGTAGTTTTATAAGACAGGTGGTCTTCTATGGCATTGGTCTCTCAAGACAATTTCTATAAAGCACGGCTTTTTTTTTATATTACCTTAATAATATTTGACATTATTCATAATTTACACACATGCATGTCTTTGTGGCTGATGCACATTTATGACCTCTTTATATATATTTTTAGATACCTAGATAAGTGTTATATGTACCTTTTTATTTATATTAAGACTGTACACGTACCTGTGTCACATCTGTTTCTGTAAAACTAACACTTACATATGACCTAGATATACTTTCAATATGAATTGTGTTTATGAATGATGTTTTATCATTTTATATGATGACCTAGTTTAATGTTTCTGTTTAACCTAGTTTCTCTGTGACCTAGTTATATATACATACATGACCTAATTATGTATTTTTATCACTAGGATGAGGCGTGGAAAGTATACTTTGATGAACCAGCCCAGGAAATTGTGGATGAGTTTGCTATGAGATATGGTATAGAATCCATTTATCAAGCAATGACGTAAGTTTTTGATATATTTACTTTGCATCTACAAAAATATTGAGTGCATCATATATGAAGTAATTATGAAATCTGATTATTGAACTCATTTTTAATGTACTAATGATTTCATCCCATTAAGATAGGAAATTATCGGCCTATACAATTATTTTCAGAGATATAATTTTGTTTTATATCCAATGTACAAATTTAAAATTTAAGATTTTTGTTGTACATACTTGACATAAGTCACTGCCCAGGTGGAACAGGATCATAGCTTAAACATAAATTGCAAACTAAAATTCTTGTTCATTTCCTGAAAATTAGCATAAATGATTTTCTACACAACATATCCTCCAGACAATATTTTCAGCACAGAAATTACTTGAATATTTAAATGAGTTGTAATATTTGCAGACATTTTTCCTGTCTATCTACAAAGTACATGTGTCCTGGTGTTCCAGCTGTGATGAGTACATTACTAGCCAACATCAATGCCTTCTATGCACACACCACTGCCAGCACGGCTGTATCAGCCAGTGACAGATTTGCGGCATCTAATTTTGGGGTGTGTATTGCATTTTACTTGATAAATAAAATTCTAACCTCTGGAACTTTTATGCATTCTAACTGGGAGGGAAAACTTTTGCATTCTAACCAGAGAGAAACTTTAGCATTCTAATCAGCGGGTACTTTTGCATTTTAAGCAGGGAAACACTTCAGGATTTTAACCATGAGAGAATTATTGCATTCTTACCAGGGGGAAACTTTAACGTGCATTCTAACCAGGGGGAAACTTTAACGTGCATTCTAACCAGGGGGAAACTTTAACGTGCATTCTAACCAGGGGGAAACTTTAACATGCATTCTAACCAGGGGGAAACTTTAACGTGCATTCTAACCAGGGGGAAACTTTAACGTGCATTCTAACCAGGGGGAAACTTTAACATGCATTCTAACCAGGGTAAAACATTTACATTCTAACCACGGGGAACTTGTGCATTCTAACCAGGTGGAAACATTTGCATTCTAACCAGGGGGAAACTTTAACATGCATTCTAACCAGGGGAAAACATTTACATTCTAACCACGGGAAACTTGTGCATTCTAACCAGGGGAAAACATTTGCATTCTAACCAGGGGGAAACTTTAACATGCATTCTAACCAGGGGAAAACATTTACATTCTAACCACGGGAAACTTGTGCATTCTAACCAGGGGAAAACATTTGCATTCTAACCAGGGGGAAACTTTAACGTGCATTCTAACCAGGGGAAAACATTTGCATTCTAACCAGGGGGAAACTTTAACATGCATTCTAACCAGGGGAAAACATTTACATTCTAACCACGGGAAACTTGTGCATTCTAACCAGGGGAAAACATTTGCATTCTAACCAGGGGGAAACTTTAACGTGCATTCTAACCAGGGGAAACTTTAACGTGCATTCTAACCAGGGGGAAACTTTAACGTGCATTCTAACCAGGGGGAAACTTTAACGTGCATTCTAACCAGGGGGAAACTTTAACGTGCATTCTAACCAGGGTAAAACATTTACATTCTAACCACGGGAAACTTGTGCATTCTAACCAGGGGAAAACATTTGCATTCTAACCACGGGAAACTTGTGCATTCTAACCAGGGGAAAACATTTACATTCTAACCACGGGAAACTTGTGCATTCTAACCAGGGGAAAACATTTGCAATCTAACCACGGGAAACTTGTGCATTCTAACCAGGGGGAAAACATTTGCAATCTAACACGGGAAACTTGTGCATTCTAACCAGGGGAAAACATTTGCAATCTAACCACGGGAAACTTGTGCATTCTAACCAGGGGAAAACATTTGCAATCTAACCACGGGAAACTTGTGCATTCTAACCAGGGTAAAACATTTACATTCTAACCACGGGAAACTTGTGCATTCTAACCAGGGGAAAACATTTGCAATCTAACCACGGGAAACTTGTGCATTCTAACCAGGGGAAAACATTTGCAATCTAACCACGGGAAACTTGTGCATTCTAACCAGGGGAAAACATTTGCAATCTAACCACGGGAAACTTGTGCATTCTAACCAGGGTAAAACATTTACATTCTAACCAGGGGGAAACATTTGCAATCTAACCACGGGAAACTTGTGCATTCTAACCAGGGTAAAACATTTACATTCTAACCACGGGAAACTTGTGCATTCTAACCAGGGGGAAAACATTTGCAATCTAACCACGGGAAACTTGTGCATTCTAACCAGGGGAAAACATTTGCAATCTAACCACGGGAAACTTGTGCATTCTAACCAGGGGAAAACATTTGCATTCTAACCAGGGGGAAACTTTAACGTGCATTCTAACCAGGGGAAAACATTTGCATTCTAACCAAGGGGAAACTTGTGCATTCTAACCAGGGGAAAAAATTTGCATTCTAACCAAGGGGAAACTTGTGCATTCTAACCAGGGGAAAACATTTGCTTTCTAACCACTGGAAACTTTTGCATTCTAACCAGGTGGAAACATTTGCATTCTAACCAAGGGGAAACTTTTGCATTCTAACCTCATAATGTGTGTTTTTGTTGTTGTTTTGCTGAAGCAATTTTCAAATTTGTCATATATGAATTTTATATCCATAAAGAATGTCATTTTTATACTATTGTATATCTTTCCAGAAAGAGAAATTTGTGAAATTACTTGATCAGTTACACAATTCTTTGAGGATAGATTTGTCAATGTATAGGGTAAGTAAATACATTTCACATTTCTTGATAAACAATTCAGATATTGACAAGGCTAATGATGTTTTTTGTGTATTTGTATAGCATAGCGTCATAGAACTTTCACCCATAGAGATAAATTGTGAAAATAAATGTTTTTTAACAGTTTCTGTAGTTATGTACGGTAAATTAAAACTTACAGATACAGGTCTTCAGTATGACATGTACATTGGAACCTAGTTATTAAGACCGCCTAATTCTCTGACTTGTGGTGATCTGATTAGCAAGGTCATCGTTTATGTGAGAGTTTGGATTTATAAAATATATTAAGAAAATTGAAAGAGACAGAATATCAGTGGAGTTAAATGTGAGACAACTCTCTAAGGGAGGTGGTCTTTAGGTGAGATGTTCTCCTAAGTGAGGTGGTCTTTAGGTGAGATGGTTTCCTAAGTGAGGTGGTTTTTAGGTGAGATGGTCTCCTACATGAGGTGGTCTTTAGGTGAGATGGTTTCCTAAGTGAGGTGGTTTTTAGGTGAGATGGTCTCCTAAGTGGGGTGGTCTTTAGATGAGATGGTTTCCTAAGTGAGGTGGTCTTTAGGTGAGATGGTTTCCTAAGTGAGGTGGTCTTTAGATGAGATGGTTTCCTAAGTAAGGTGGTCTTTAGATGAAATGGTTTCCTAAGTCAGATGGTCTCCTAAGTGAGGTGGTCTTTAGGTGAAATGGTCTCCTAAGTGAGATGGTCTTTAGGTGAAATGGTCTCCTAAGTGAGGTGGTCTTTAGGTGAGATGGTTTCCAAAGTGAGGTGGTCTTTAGGTGAAATGGTCTCCTAAGTGAGGTGGTCTTTAGGTGAAATGGTTTCCTGAGTGAGATGGTCTTTAGGTGAAATGGTCTCCTAAGTGAGGTGGTCTTTAGGTGAGATGGTTTCCAAAGTGAGGTGATCTTTAGGTGAAATGGTCTCCTAAGTGAGGTGGTCTTTAGGTGAAATGGTCTCCTAAGTAAGATGGTCTTTAGGTGAAATGGTCTCCTAAGTGAGGTGGTCTTTAGGTGAAATGGTCTCCTAAGTGAGGTGGTCTTTAGGTGAAATGGTCTCCTAAGTGAGGTGGTCTTTAGGTGAAATGGTTTCCTGAGTGAGATGGTCTTTAGGTGACTGTATTATATTTTAGTGCCTTCTATTGAAACCTGAGGTTTTGCATGTTTTAGGTCATAGTTTGATTCCACCCAAAACTTACTCAGTAAATAGCCAAAGATATTCATATATATTGGTTGTTGGTCTGACTTTGGTCTCAGGTTTATATCTGAAATATTTGTGTATGAAGAGTTTGGAACCCTGAGGGTATCCATTCAATAGCAGCAGTGACAATTGTTTTTAGTACTTATTTAGGTCTTGACTTCAAACAATTAACTAAAGTATTATGTTTATTTTTACAGAACAATTTCCCAGCTTCAGATCGAGCTCGGTTACAAGATCTTAAGTCCACTGTAGATTTACTTACCAGTATTACATTCTTCAGAATGAAGGTAAGATCATAGATATACCTTGATGTGTTAGCTTACTCCATACATTGCTCACAGCTTGGTGACAAAAGTCATTTTCTTTCCTGCCCCAGTTTTGTTTATTTCATTGCATGTTTATTGTGTGCCTTTACATCCCTCAACAAGTTTGGTTTTAGCTCTGTTCCCTGACATTGGGTTTATTTTTGTCAAAATCTCAGAGTGAAAACAGATAACTAGAATTTTTACATTTGTCTTGCTTTTACTGAAGCAGTTTGTAAGTATGATGTAAGATCATTGATCTTATATCCCTCTATTTTTGATGTCATAATGTATAAAGTGGCCAAGACCTATCTGAAAAAGGATCTTAGGAGTACAGAAACTGTCTATAATCTCATACTAACTTTAGGTTGTCAGTATTTACACAATCATATGTCAAGAACATAAATGATGGCCATGTTTTTATATTTGACATGAAATATGGGGAATACAGAATGACCTTGATCCTTCATTAGGTTCAGTAAATGAGGAACACATGACAGTCTTTAACTTGCCAACCCCAGAAAAACAATTGACTTTTCTGTAAATCACTGCCTTTGACCAGTCCAAATGTTTCTTTAGGGTGAATGGGTTAATGTACACAGAAACTGTACACAGGAAAATTGGCCAAGTCCTCCAGGAAGTAGATAAAATGTTATGATTTTTGTCACCATGCTGTAAATATATATACTCTTCTCAGTAATACACATTTCATTCACTGTAACATTTTGATCTTTTTAATGAGAACAGATCTTATATAAAATTGCTGATAATTTACAACTCCTTTTTTCAAATTAATTTATGATTGACACATGTCGTGTGTTTGATGTATCACATAAATATCAATTTTTAATATTAAAACCAGGTTCCTGTTAATCATACTGATTTAATACCTGTCTTACTACAGGTACACACCTGTGCAGATCCTAACATGTAAATACAATCTGTCTAATTATGATATACCTGATATAACACAAGTTTTCCTTAGTCATTTAAATATATGTTACTTTCCTGCTCAATCTCCCAGACTGCTGACAAAGTCTCTTATATCTTAAAGTATATACAACAAAATCTTAACTTAACCAAAACTACTCAACAGTCAATCATATTATCCTTCCATTTATATAACTAAAAAGTCATTTTCGAGTCTTTCAGATGAGACTTAAAACCAAATTCTCATGTCAAAGCAAGCGTGGCATGTAAAATCACCCTTACTCTATTAGCCCCTGTCCATAACCTAAAACTGAGGACATCTTTGTATAAGTGAAAATTCTTAACATGATGTAAACCAATCAATAAAAAATCTAATTTTTAGTCTTGTAGAGTCCTTTGAATATTGGTCAAAAGTCTGGATTCTAGAGAACTCATACTTTACAAGTAACATGTCCATGACCTTTGGTAGGTTGCTTTAGATTTCGGGGTCAAATCACTTTAAATTGATAGCTTTAAGGAGAAGAAAAAAAACAAACATACATCGTCCTACACACTACAATCATTCAACAGTATTTTTGTCATTTAGTTTGTTTTTGTTTTCTTTTTTCTTTTACTTTTTTATTGTTATTGTTTTGTGGGTTTTTTTTGTTTTGTTTTTTTGTTTTTGTTTTTTTGGAGGATGGGTCATATTAAGACAGCAATACTTTCATGAAATTGTCTTTCATCTGTTATGTTAGGTTTTGAAGATGCTGAGATAGATATATTTAAACACATTGTAGTGATTGATGTGTTAAAAAAAATCACCATTCCCACATCTTTTTCACAATATGCACATATTACTTCAATCTTATAAAAAAAAAACAATCTCTCATCACTCCTGTTTTCTGATGTGACACATAAAGGATGTAATAAATCAATTATGGGGTTACTTGCAAGTGAACTTGTAGGTGTGTCATGTTCTACCAATGACAATGCAGCATACACAATCTTGAAAGTTTTTCAAATGGTAAAGGGATGTATACATTATAAACATAATGAACAATATTGAACACACAATTCGGAGGTAGAAAATTCCTTTCATAGTAACTTTTGATAGGATTGAATCACCAAAATTGTCCTCATGAATTCTACAAACTGCCCCTTTTGTAGAAGGAGGGGGATATCACTTTGCTACTGTTGGTTGGTCAGTCGTTCCGTACACACCAACAGTTTCTGTTCAAAATCTCTGCAATGGGTGCACATAATGAAATGAAATTTGGCATACAGATACATCATTAGAGTATCTAGGTAAAGTTTTTATTTGCTCACCTTCAATTAATTTTTTACAGAATTATGCCCCTTGAACTTTGAAAATTTCCAATAATTCAGTTTCCATTTGTGGCGGAGGGGACATAACTCTTTTACAAACAACTCTTGTTGTGAAATTACTTACATCTCATTGCAATTGTTCTAGATCTTGTAAGTCCCATTTTCATGAGTGGAAAATGACCCTAACAGAGGTCACTGACATGTGACCCCATAGAGGGCTTCATTATATCCTCTACAAGACACATCAGAAAGTGATTATGGTGAGAGATCGGTTTTTAACTCAACATCCCCTAAAAACAATAGACTCTTCTGTAATTCACTGGC
The DNA here is from genome assembly GCA_030159075.1 of Atrina japonica. NCBI lineage: Eukaryota > Metazoa > Mollusca > Bivalvia > Pterioida > Pinnidae > Atrina > Atrina japonica. Next base: position 146,901 of record BROG01000943.1, on the reverse strand, counting down.
TTGGACAAGTCCAAACGTGTTTCTAGGGGTGATTGAGTTAGGTAGATTGATGTTACTTATACCACTGTGCAGTTCTCATCCTTACCATTTTGCCCATCAACAGGTGTATAAACGGGTAAGTAGATTTTATCATGGGATGTGTCATAACATTATGTTTGTTCTGCAATCTTACATCAACACAGATAAACTGCTCTTAACTATACCTTCATTGAATGCATGGACATTGATACATTGACTGAGTCTTACCTGATGCTGAGATCTTTGACTTGTGAAAGTGAAGTCCGAGATTAATCATCAAGCTTCCTAACGTGCTCTTGTATCAGTATGATTACTGCTAATGCATTTTATTTTTTGCTTTTTTACTTCTTTTTAATTTTAATTCATTTACATGTAAATAAATAATCAAGTAATTTACTGATATCAAAATATACTAAAGTGAAAAATGACTAGGCTTGGTCTTTCTGTAGGTAAAATTTATGTATGTTAACAAGCATGGTGCTCTCCACAATGTGGCTAAAATGTTTTGGATATTTATGAGAAACAGTGCATTGCATTAAGTAAGAAAATACTGACTTAATGTAACCAAATAATTATCTAATTTAAATGTTATAAAACAATATCATGTCAGCTGATGAAACTATGGTATACCAGTATCAAACTAATACAATGGAACCTAGCTATTAAGACCACCTAAATGATTGATTCATAAAGGATTGATTACTGAGACAATCTCTTTAGTGGGGTTCTGTACTTATTAAATATATTAATTAAGAAACTAAAAATTTGTGGTCTAATATCTGAGGTGGTTTCCTAAATGAGATTGTCTTTAGGCCAGGTTCCACTGTTTATTTTGTTATGTTGTAAATGTTTCAATTCCTAAAGTATTGAAATTATCACTTTTATCAGTAGATTTAACAATTACTTTAAATCATGGAAGAATATTGTCTTCAGTACTGATGTAACATTAAAATAACAAAGAACAATTTAAACTGACGACTATATAACACTACTGAAACCTGACTTAATGGGAATTAGCAGTGTTTATCCAAAAAAAAAAAAAAAAAAAAAATTTTAACTTTGTCTACTTTTACTACTACAGTAGCAAATAAGAGCTATACACAGCATAAAAATCTTATATTCCTATATATTTTGTGAAAATAAGGTCAGGTCCAGTGTGGTATGTATATAGAAGTAGTAAGGATGAAATAATCAGTTGCAAATGAATAATTGCCAAATTGTGTTTCCCAAGTGATTTTCACAAAATATATAGGAATTTAAGAATTTTTATACCTGTGTTTATCTCCTTTTTGTTTTTTATATCAATCTAAGTAGTAAAAAAGAAAATAAAATTGAAAAAAAAACACAGCTAATGCCCCTTTTTATATCAAGCATAATGTTTCCATGCATTCATCTACTCACATTAAACTTAGTGTTTGGAATGATTTAATAACAGTTTGCTTTTAATTGTATTTGTAACTAAATATTCTATAATTCTAATTCTAACTCTGATTTATTTCAAATTCAGCAGTTTAACATTATTTAAACTCTCTCTTTAATTTATGTTGGCTAAACTGGTACATATTCTGATGGTCATTTTGTTGCAGAAAATCACATATTTCTTCTTTTTTTTATTTTGTCATTTAATAAGTGTAACATTTTATGTAAAATGTAGGTGTAAATCACATGGGCACTATCTAATTGACTCCTAAATCTCACAGGACATAAGTCAGGAGTTTTATTTTCATCAATTCATCAAGCTCATATTAGTTACTGTTCTTGAAAGTTAATAGAATTCATATATTATCACTTACACTTTGTAATCTTCAGTTTATAGTTCATTCCAATAGTCACATTTTACCGTACTAGATCTGCTAAACAATATATGTCATACCAGATTGGCAGGGCAGTTGTACCAGATTGGCAGGGCACTTGTATCAGATTGGCAGGGCAGATGTACCATACCAGATCTTGTTGACAAGACAAATGTACCATACCAGATATGCTACTAGTCTTGAGGACAATTGTACTTTTTCGCGCAGCTCCTTTCGCAGCTCCCTTCGGATAACAGAACACTTCGGAAATCAGAAAATCATCCACACTTCTTTTATCATATCATCAATAACAGAAGTTTCACTTCTTCTCAGTTAAGAAAGTTTATTGATAATTAAATATAAACCTCAATCCTCAATTTTTAAAACCAAGCATCCATTATCCCCAGATATAATTTTTGGTAGGCAGTTTCCCATGCTAATTTCACATCACTGTGTCGGTACCATATTTAGAACTGTACATGTCTTCAAGTTCAAATTCTGGATAATTATTGTTTTATCATTATTTATTCATCACTCATTCTTTATGTTTAAATCATTCTTTCAGTCCTTTAAAACATGATTTATATACATGTATAGTTCATCTTCTTTTGGTATCTGCTGTGACTGCTTTTGCAATCAACAGTATGTTACGTATCTGTTGAAAATTGAAACCGTCCAAATCTGAAGTAATCAAGTACAGGCAGGAATTCCTTCCATAGCGGACAACATTATTTTAACATTGCGAATGACTGCCCCTACTCCATTACGTATTGACTTTTATATAATTCATCTTCTTTCGGTATCTTCACTGTTCTTTCAAGTGGCCTGCTGAGACTGCTTTTGCAATCGATTGAACTATTACATACCTGTTGAAAATTGGAACTGTCCAAATCTGAAGTCATCGAGTACACGCAGGAATTTCCTCCATAGCGGACAACATTATTTTAACATTGCGAATGACTGCCCCTACTCCATTTGAATTATTTTCACTCAATTATTTGAATAGATAATGATGAGAGATAACAACTTATTTATTGGACAACTTATTCAAGCCTTCATTATACACTATAATTTTGTCGCATTTGAAATATCAAAGTTTTTTCCAATTTCCAAAGTGAGCTACACAGACAGTAGTTGTGAGGACAATTTCACCATATCAAATATATTACTTTTTTGTGAGGACAATTTCACCATATCAGATATATTACTGGTTGTGAGGACAATTTCACCATACCAAAATACTGGTTGTGAGGACAATTTCACCATACCAAAATACTGGTTGTGAGGACAATTTCACCATATCAGATATATTACTGGTTATGAGGACAATTTCACCATATCAGATATATTACTGGTTGTGAGGACAATTTCACCATACCAAACACATTACTGGTTGCGAGGACAATTTCACCATATCAGATATGCTACTGGTTGTGAGGACAATTTCACCATATCAAATATATTACTTTTTTGTGAGGACAATTTCACCATATCAAATATATTACTGGTTGTGAGGACAATTTCACCATATCAAATATATTACTGGTTGTGAGGACAATTTCACCATATCAAATATATTACTGGTTGTGAGGACAATTTCACCATATCAAATATATTACTGGTTGTGAGGACAATTTCACCATATCAAATATATTACTGGTTATGTGGACAATTTCACCATATCAGATATTTTACTGGTTGTGAGGACAATTTCACCATATCAGATATATTACTGGTTAATTTCACCATATCAAATATATTACTGGTTGTGAGGACAATTTCACCATATCAAATATATTACTGGTTGTGAGGACAATTTCACCATATCAAATATATTACTGGTTGTGAGGACAATTTCACCATATCAAATATATTACTGGTTGTGAGGACAATTTCACCATATCAAATATATTACTGGTTGTGAGGACAATTTCACCATATCAAATATATTACTGGTTGTGAGGACAATTTCACCATATCAGATATATTACTGGTTATGTGGACAATTTCACCATATCAAATATTTTACTGGTTGTGAGGACAATTTCACCATATCAAATATATTACTGGTTGTGAGGACAATTTCACCATATCAAATATTTTACACGAGGACAATTTCACCATACCAAATATATTACTGGTTGTGAGGGACAATTTCACCATACCAAAACACATATGGTTGTGAGGATAATTTCACCATATCAGATATATTACTGGTTGTGTGGACAATTTCACCATATCAGATATATTACTGGTTGTGAGGACAATTTCACCATATCAGATATATTACTGGTTGTGAGGACAATTTCACCATATCAAATATTTTACTGGTTGCGAGGACAATTTCACCATACCAAATATATTACTGGTTGTGAGGACAATTTCACCATACCAAATATATTACTGGTTGTGAGGACAATTTCACCATACCAAACACATTACTGGTTGTGAGGACAATTTCACCATATCAGATATATTACTGGTTGTGTGGACAATTTCACCATATCAGATATATTACTGGTTGTGTGGACAATTTCACCATATCAGATATATTACTGGTTGTGTGGACAATTTCACCATATCAGATATATTACTGGTTGTGAGGACAATTTCACCATACCAAATATATTACTGGTTGTGAGGACAATTTTGTCATATAAGAGTAGGTTCTCCTTTGTGACCCTTTGGTTACAGCATCATGCTTTAAACCATGGATTTTCTCACCTCCAGTCAGCACAGGTTTGAGTCCCAATTGAACTGTGGCTGATTTTATGAGATTGACCATTTACTTGTGAAAGACAGGTGGTACATTGCAGCTGGGTTATCTCCTTCATCACTAAAAACTGACCTGTACCAAGTTACTGTAAAAATTGTTGAGTGTGGCGCAAAACATAAAAACATAAAAAAATGCATACCAGATATGCTTGTTGTTGAAAAGACAGTTGTGCCATACCAAATCTACTACTAACTGATGTGTGAAATTGAACTAAAACAGATATGCCACAAGTAAATAGGTCAAATGGTACCACACTAAATATGTATCACTTAGTACCATACTCTATCTATAGATATTATCTGTATCATCTTGTACCTACTAAATCTGATGTTAGTAATCAACTTTTACCATCCTAGATGACATGCCCTGCAGTTTGTTACATAAACTTGTATCATACCAAATCATCTTTATATACAATGTAGTTTTGACATGCTTTACTGTAGTTGATCTGAAATTAATTATCATGTTAACTTTACTACACCAGATCTATAAATATCTCACACATCAAGTCTAATGTAATCACACCTATAAGCACTTGTCACACAGCAGTTTATACTACTTAATCAAAACATGTAAATCACAGACAAGTCAACATGTACTAAACAATATTGAGTCTAGTCAGAATAATTTTTTTCTAATCCAGGGCCTAGCACCAGAAAACTTACATGTTATACTTAAGTCTGAAAATACTCTCAACTTGGCCTACTCAGCCAATCAGGTTTCAGGATTAGCTGAAGTTGAGTAAATTCTTAGACTTAAGTTATTCTTAAGTTTTATGAATACCGACCTTGATCTATAAATAGATATCAGGGTATACTATTGTAGTTTATTTGTACTTCATATGTCAGTATTTACAATGATTAACTTGTAACAATCAAACCTACTAGTTTTTAGTGGCTCTCCTATTTTACATCTGTTGATTGCCTGTTGCCATAGTTATTTTATACCTGACAAACGTTATAGTGTCAGTGAAATCTGATTGGTTGCCTTTTGTTGTTTCTGATCTTATACTTTTTCCTCTTATCAATTTCATACATAAAATTTTCAGAATAATGTCATGTTATTACGGCTTTTTATTTTTCTCTTTTTTAAAGCATTTCCTGAATGATATTATTTGAGTGTGTATCTTATTTGACTAATTTTTTACCAACTTAAGAATGTTTTTATTGTGATATGTTCTATTTTCATTTAGTATTTCTTCTTTCATTTCACCTGTTGTACTTCATGTACTTATAAAACTTCTATATTAAGCCATTTACTCTATACATTTTTGTTTGTTGTTAAACCATGCTTTCAAAACCAGATCAGTTTCATTAACTTGTTATCAGATATTATTGATGTTCAGACCAGTAGTCTCAACAATTAAGCTGCCATCTATGATTGTGTTTATTATATAATATTAAAAAATGAACATCCAACTTAGCGGATATGAATTTACAAAACATTGAGTGATTTAGACTAGATAAGAAGACCTTGATGAAATTGAAATTTGAATTTAAACTCCTGAATATTCTTTTTCTAATATTTCTTTATTCAAAATTATGTTGAAATTCTAAAGTAAATTTTGTTTTGGAGAGAACAGTAGGATACATAATAATCTAATGATTTATGTCTTTTGAGTTTTATAAGTAGCATACTCCTTTTTGAATTCTTATTGAATTTGTCAGTTTGTATTCAAATTGAAGGTAGGCTATGCCAATGGCCAACAATAATGAGAATTTCCACTTGTCATGCAGGACAAGTTGTATTGAAATCTACTTGTTTGAATGCATAAATGATTTGTCTAATTATCAAGTGTAACATTTGAAGATATGATTTTGCCTTTAACCAGGAATACTATTTATTGAATTAAATTTTGTCTACAGCAATTTCACAGGTACTTTTGGATAAGTTGGAAGTAACATCTACTTGTCTGAACATACATTTCACTTGTCCCAGACAACTGGACACACCTTAATGTTGAACCTTGAATGATAGTTTATGATATAAACATTCATTGTTCAGCAACAGGTTACAGCAAAAAAGGGGCCTTTGTGGCCGAGTGGTTAGAGCGTCATCCTTTAAACCATGAAGTCTCTCACCTGTAGATAGTGTGTGTTAGAGCCCCATTGGAACCTTAGCTGACATTGTGTGATAGTTTGCCAGTATACTTGTGGAAGACTGGTGGTCTCTTCCTGGGTACATTGTAACTACTAAAAACTGGCTGCCACCATATGATGGAAAGATTGTTGAGTGTGGCATAAAACCGCATTCCAATTAAAAATGCAACAAACTTGTGTTGCAAAGCTAAATCATATATTGGGTACATCTTGTGGAAATTGACTGAAATTGTTATTTTAGCTCATAAAGTACAGGTTCTATGAACAAATTATATTGTATTTTGTTATAGTTTAACAACAGTGGAATCTGTTTTGTATTTTTTGTGTTAAAGCATTGACTAACAGGTAGAATAATTAGACCTATGTCTGGTTAATACAAGTAGCGATGGTTCATTTGATTAACACTCCGGATAAGATGTTCAAGTCTTAAATCTTTTGGATATAATTCAGACAGAGGTAACCTATCACAGTCGACAAATTTAAGAACTTAACTGGTATTGGCATCAGGCCATAGCAATTGTGGATATTTTTAGCACTTCCTGTATAACAGGTGAAGTCAATCCTTTACAGGATGTAAAACTGCCTTACACTGAAGTAAAATGTTACTCATCCCCTATTTATTACCAAATGTGTCAATATAAAGTGACTTGAAAGTAGGTCATTAATGTTACTGCCATTGTCATAATTGGGTCATCCACATTTGATATACATATACGATGAAGTGAAAATCTTTTGCACATTCTATGAGGGTATTATTTATATTACAGGTTCAAGAACTTCCTAGTCCCCCAAGGGCCAGTACTGTGGTAAAAGATTGTGTGATAGCTTGTATGCAGTCCACATATCAGTTTCTCTCAGTCAATTGTTATGAACTTTATCAGCGGGAGTTTGTACAAACCGATCTAACAGAATGTGCAAATGCAGACCAAGATGGCCCGAATGCCAACAGTCTGGACTACTGGGATAAACTGATAGCTTTAATTGTGTCTGTGATTGAAGAGGACAGGAACAGTTATACACCAGTATTAAATCAGTAAGCAACTTTTTCAGGCCTGCTATTGTGATTACAATGTGATGTGCAGGTTTCTTTACTCTTATAAACTTTTCACCATTTTGAACCCATTCTCAAAAACCAACACACTTAATTCTCTGCAGATTTTAATGTTTGCATGGAAATTTCCATTCCTGTTTAATTTTCACCATTGTTTTGCTGAGATAAGAAGGCGAATTTAAAATAAAGGGGAAATATTTACACTAAATAGTGGAAGCATTGGCATCCATGTGATGATGTTGATTTACGGCAATTTAAAGACAAAGTGAATATGTTTTCTGTTGTAAAAGGTTGAAAATAACAAAGGGAAAACATTACCAGTTTTACAGTAATATGTAGCATGTTCAAGGTCAAGGTACAAAAATGACCAGTTTTTCAGTAATATTTAACATGTTCAAGGTCAAGGTACAACAGTTACCAGTTTTACAGTAAAATGTAGAATCTTCAAGGTCAAGGTACAAAAATGACCACTTTTACAGTAATTTGTAGCATGTTCAAGGTCAAGGTACAAAAATGACCAGTTTTTCAGTAATATTTAACATGTTCAAGGTCAAGGTGCAACAGTTACCAGTTTTACAGTAAAATGTAGAATCTTCAAGGTCAAGGTACAAAAATGACTACTTTTACAGTAATATGTAGCATGTTCAAGGTCAAGGTACAAAAATTAACCAGCCTCATCACAGGTCATGTCTTTCAGACAGGTTGGGGGTTTCAGTGACAAATAAGGCCCATTTAGCCTCTACTATCTGTCTTATCATTGTGTTGTATGCCTGTATTAAGTCTTCAAATATCAAATTGGTTAGAACATGAGAACACATCAGTATCACAATGTTGTGCCACACTGGAACCTAAGCTGATTTTATGAGAAAGTATTCCACTTAAGTAAGGTAGATGACCATAGTTGGTGATTTTTTGCTTTTGATCTCCACCTTTCAAAGGAAGCCACAGCAGAGGCATTCCTGATTATTCTCAGCCTGCAGTGCCAGGGACCCTATGATAAAGGGGGAAAAAAAGGATAATGGGCAGACATGTGAAAGGATTATTCTAAGTCATCCTTTATGACCGGTCTAGTTCAGCATGTATTGTATATAATGTCTTCTATCTTCTTCTAGATTTCCCCAGGAGTTAAATGTTGGACAAGTAAGTGCTGCAAATATGTGGAGTTTGTTCTCGGGAGATTCTTGCATGTTCTTACAAGGTTTGTATTATTTTACATATGAATGAAAATATGAAAAAAAAAGATAAGTTTCCTTGGGTCATGTATTAAAGTTTCAACTTTTACAAAGATTAACAAACAAGTTATGTCAACTTTGATATATTTCTCTTGTTGGCTCTGATGTTGGCGTAAGGGGTCCTTGCTGTGGAACGAAACCATAGTACTCTGGGAAAACCAAGGATTGAACTTAGATTGCATTTGTGAGAATCAAACCATACATATATGTCTGTGTATGTAATGGAATTTTTCATAGAAATATCTACAAGAGAAATCTTAGAGTTATTTTAACAGAAAGTTCATATAAGTTGAATCAGTTAGGAAGATGATTTTAAACATTTACTTGTTTGTTTGTTTGTTTGTTTGTTTATTGTTGTTTAACGTCCCACTCGAGAATATTTCACTCATATGGAGACGTCACCAGATGCCGGTGAAGGGCTTCAAATTTTGGCCTATGCTCGGCACTTACGGCCATTGAGCAGTAGGGTTCTTTAACGTGCCAACACCTACTGTGACACAGGACCTCCAGCTTTTACTGTCTCATCCGAAAGACAGGAAACCAACCTGTCGCCGGCGGGACTCGAACTCACGACCTCACGATCCAGAGTCAAGCGCGCTACCGACTGAGCCAGGCTGGCTCTTAAACATTTACATTGTGACATTTAAGTTATGATGAAAACCTTTTGTGTTTCAGAACAAGAGCTAGAAAAGCCATGTAAAAGTTCAGAATATATGAATCTACACTTCAAGGTCAAATGGCTGTACACCAAATTTATCTCTGATGTGCCTCAGTACAAGGGGGATGTACCAGAATATCCCAGGTAAGTTAGATGATATAATGACATGTAACAGATCATACAAGGTCAAATGGCTGTACACCAAATTTATCTCTGATGTGCCTCAGTACAAGGGGAATGTACCAGAATATCCCAGGTAAGTTAGATGATATAATGACATGTAACAGATCATACAAGGTCAAATGGCTGTACACCAAATTTATCTCTGATGTGCCTCAGTACAAAGGGGATGTACCAGAATACCCCAGGTAAGTTAGATGATATAATGACATGTAACAGATCATACATGGTCAAATGGCTGTACACTAAATTTATCTCTGATGTGCCTCAGTACAAGGGGGATGTACCAGAATATCCCAGGTAAGTTAGATGATATAATGACATGTAACAGATCATACAAGGTCAAATAATCATAATAAGGATGTAACAGATTATCTCGGGTACATTAGATATTATTACAAAGATATAACTTTATACCGGGCAAGCGAGAGATTATAACAAAGATATAACATTATACCGGGCAAGCGAGATATTATAACAAAGATATAACATTATACCAGATATGTAAGATAGATACTGGCTACCTGGAAAATTTCACTTCTGTTTAATTTTCACTATTTTTGTCCTTAAATGAGGCTGAATTTAGAATTAAAGATCAGTTTTCAAGCTAAATAACTGAAGCATGGATGTATATGCCATCAATCAGATAATGGTGGTTTAGGGTGAATTCAAGATGGTTTGAATATATTTTCTGTCATCAAATGGCAAGGAGAACCAGGAGCAAACATTTACAGGTACATTTTGTAGTATAACAAGAAACAAACATATTCAAGAGAAATTGATTAGCGTAATAGCATAAGTAAATATTTAACAGATTATCATAGACAAGTAAGATAGTATAACAGATATTACTGTATGATCAAAATTCATGTTTACTTTTTCAGGTGGTTTGAACCTTTTGTTATGCAGTGGTTAAATGAAAATGATGATGTTTCCATGGAATTTTTGCATGGTGCTTATGATAGAGACAAGAAAGATGGAGTAAGTGACATAATTATATTTTATATAGGCTTAGTTCTCTGTATATATTACATTTTGTCCGCTTCTTTTTCAGTATCTATACACCTTTATATTAATTAGTATTCTCCAGAACAAAAACAGGGTAAATATAGTTACCAGAAGTATTGTTGTTGAGAATAATATGGGCAATTCTCCATTAAAGTAATTTTACATTTTCTATTATTTTGACAATTCCCTTGCAAAGAACATTTTATAGAGTGTTGCTAGGCAATTCCCCATTAAAGAACATTGTACATTTAGTTGTTGGGCAATTCCCCATTGAAGATTGTACATTGTAGTTGATAAATAAAAATTGTTTGATGGTGAATTCATGTACATTTATAGTTTGCCAACATTATATTTTTACAGGAGTTTAAGTAACAGTGTTAATTATATATATCATACTTATAGTTTCAGAAGAGTTCAGAACATTCCTTGTTTTCAACATCTGTGGTAGACATTTTTACACAGTTAAATCAGTGCTTTGAGGTCATAAAAAAATTAGAGTGCCCAGACCCAGAAATAGTCAAAAGATATATGAAGAGATTTGCAAAGGTAAGATATGAAAAGTAAGAGAACACACACACCCATACACACACCTACACATACACATGGACTAGAGATAGACACACAAACACACACACACATTTCACACATACAGATAGACATGGCCACACATACAGATAGACACACCCAAAAATACAGATAGAAACACCCACAGGTAGACACCAAGAGACATACAAATAGATACACAAACACACATTTGTCACAGACATACAAACATAGCACAGGAACACTTATATAAAGTGTGTGAATGTGTCTGAGAAATCATAAATCTGACTCAATGATTTCTATGTGAACATGTGTTATGCATAATTGTCAATAAAATTGAAAGAACTAATGTATTGTATTGCCGAACAAATCATATCAAGAAATTGTACACACAGATCTTAGGCAAACTAGTAAAATAATAGCTTACATAATTACAGAATGTGCTGACTCCAGGTCTATATGGAAATCTACTGACGAATGCTTTATACATATTTTAGACTCAGTAATTAAACAGTCTTAAGTTAAAAATAAAAGATTTTATATCGATATGCATTTTAACATTTATTTACATTTTTTTGTGTCTACAATTATGAACATTGGACATTAACAAATCTTTCACCTCTTTTCTTTTAGACTGTAAATAAAGTCCTTCTAGCCTATGCAGATATAGTAAAAAGGGATTTTGACAAGTACACCACCAGACAAAAAGTTGTAAGTATCTTTTGTTAAAGATCACTTTCAAAAACATCATTTTGCTATAAATTCTTCCACTTTGGAAAATATTTTGTCTTTACAAATGTAAATGTACAAACATTATCAATAATCCACAGGAAATTGTAAAGCTTGACGGTATGTGTTTGGATTTCATACACCATTGTATTTATTTATCTGAATGAGAAGCTAACAAATTAACATTTTATTCAAATTAATCAACTGCTATTTTTGTTTACATATCTGTCTTGTACTTATTTCCTTTCTCAGAAGACAAAGCTGATAATGATTACTTTAACATGAGTATGACAGTCATGTAACCATGAAAACCGATTATTTTCAGGCATGTATACTTATGAACAACATACAACAACTTAGAGTTCAGTTAGAAAAAGTTTTTGAGTCTATGGGAGGTGAAAAGGTTAGTAGACATTTGAATCTTGTTCCTATTTCAAGTCTTTTCTTATTGTAAGGTGTTGAGTGTACTGCTTGCAAACTGAAGGCAGCAAGTCTGATTCCTTTTAACGGGTCATACGAAAGGTTTGTTGTAGGAAACGTAGTGACTGTTCCTTTGCCAAGCGCACAGCATAGAAGTGAAGAAAGTCACATGTTGTTAGGATGAGAAAAGGTCCTGTATCATGGTAGGCATCGCATGTAAAATAACCCTAACAGTCACTGCATTAGTGTCAGTCCATAGCACAGGTCAAAATTTGTGGTACTTGACCTAAACCTGGTGACATCTCAATATAAGTGAAAAATTTGAAACAACAAAATAAAAAAAAAACACTTTCTTACTAAATATTTCAAGGTGAGTTTGTTTATTGTATTTCCTAGGTATTTGTCATTACAGAATGAATATCTTATTTTTGTAAAAATCAGGATGCATTTTTAAAAAAGTGATAATAAAAAAAACTTACCTTTAGATATGATTAGTAATCCCTCCAACCCAACAGAACATGAAAAAAAATGGTCTGAAATAGCAGAAAAGAGTATACCATTTAGATATCAGGGTGAAATTTGAGGTCTAGAAAAATATATATATCATGAGACCTAATATGTAGGCAATCTTTCATAAAAAGAAGATGTGTAATCAGTTTTCTAATTTTTCTTTTGTAGTTGGACTCAGACACTGCAGATATTTTGAAAGAATTGCAACAAAAGTTAAATAGTGTGTTAGACCATCTAAGTACAGTGTTTGCCAAAAGTTTAGAACCACAAATTCAACAAAGTATGCAAGAACTTGGACATTTATTATCTAAAGTGAAGGGGGCAGGGCAGGTATCCTTGTCTCAGCCCAGTCAGAGAAATTATATACAACAGGAATCGGATATGGTGCTAAAACCTCTCATGGAATTACTGGATGGAAGGTAAATAAACAAAATCATTCACAAATAAATGTTATGTGAAAAAGTAAATTTGTATATTAGTCATTTTACTAATACATTTGTAATAATAATTTCATGTTGCATGATTTGAAGTGATACAGATGAACTATTGTATTTGGCTGAAATTTGGCTCTACTAAAATCTTGGTGATGAGAATGTATAGTCATGGTATGAGATCTTATGGCTCATTTGATGATATTTAAACCATTGCTGATTGTTATTTTTTTTATCTGATAACCTGTATGATATTGACGCTTGTACATGCATGAATTGGTTTGTTTGATATGCTGTGTACATAGGATAATCAACAATGGGGTGAATGATTGCCATAATAATAGACTCGAAGCCATCCACACTAAGAACACAACTGTACATATATATATGCATTGCCACTCAGTGTGGCTCTGTGGCACAGCACTTACCTTCTGATCTTAGTCATGTGATCAGCCTAAAAATAGCATTTGACAACATTTGAAACAGATCTTCAGTGTTATAGTGAATATGGCACATTATATATTTCATGTTGCACTGGCATCAGTCAAAATTATTAGCACTCACCTAAAGTTAGTGAATTTGCCACATAAGAGAAAAAATATGATAGGGAATAAATCAGAAAATGACAAGTTCAAATCAGAGATGGATCCACCCCCAAGACAATACAGGGCTATACACAGGCCATATGTTCAATTTTAGAGGTTAAGGGTCACAGGTCAGTTGTAGTTGTACAATGTGTAAGAGGTCAGTGCCAATGTAGATGTGACACATTGAATGAGATTCTCACTGCAGTTATATATTTGAAAATTACATGTGATAAATACAGATGGATAGTATATCTTTAAAATATAACAATCTTTAGCCAAAACCAATGCATTCACTTAAATGTGCAAATATCGTCACTGAAATTATTGATACATGCATTTATATTTATGTACACTATCCCCGAACAGCATGAGCGATAACGCCATAGATTTGTCTTGTAACCAATCATTTTTGAATGTTGATATATGGGATTTTTTCTACTAACTAAGAAGGTAACCAGGTTTTGTGTATTTGTATTAACAGCTTGACAATGTTTGCCCAAGTCTGTGAGAAAACAGTACTAAAAAGATTGCTAAAGGTAAGAACAGGTGACAATACTAGGTCAGTGTAGAAAAATAAATATACAAAATAAAAACTACACTGGTGTAAATATTTCCTGAAATTATGTATAGCAAGTGTGAATATGAGCAGATGTTACAGTGAAATATAACCTGGCAGGTCTCCGAATCCTTTCTTGTCCTGGAGAGTTCAAATTTTTGGTAATGCAGCATGGCTTTGGAATAAAACTGGCAAGAGTAATTGTTCTTACTTGTCCTCCTACCCCTGTGTACCTAGTGCAGAATTAAATGTGATTCCTGTGAAACCTGTTTTAACCAAAAGGTGATTTGAATGATCAGTATGATAATGAAAAGGTTACTCCACCCCCTCCATGTTATGTGAAGTATGCAATATGAAAATCTTAAAAGTAATACCAGGATAACGTTCATGGCATAATATCAACATGATCAAGCTATTCCTACTGTGAATTATTGCAGCCTTGTTTTGCTTAAAGGTAAAAAATTCAAATTTTGTTTGTTAAAATTATAGACAAATACTTATGAAATGAGTAAATTGAAATAAGGAATATTACAACTACATTTCATTAATTAGATAACAACAAGTTTGAATTAGAAGACACCACATTTCAGTTTTATGGACAACATCAGTAACTTGTTGTATGTTATGATGACATATGAAATAGATGATGAAATGGACGTTCTAATTATAGGAACTGTGGAAGATTGTTATGTACACAATGGAGAAGACTGTGGTGCTGCCACCTCTCTCTGATCCTCGACAGGTAAGACCTCGAAGCCTCGTGTATTGTTTGTTATCCTATATTTTTATTAGTGATGACATTTTTGTCTATATTCTAAGTTAAGTGTAAGATCTAATGTCAATGATTTGACATCTAAAAGACATATGTTTATAAAGAGATGTCAATTTTGCTTACATGTAAAGAGATGAAAGAATTATTCAACTTTTTAAATTTCATTGATAGCGTAATTGTATTTCTTATATATATATATATATATATATATATATATATATATATATTTACACACAGTCTAACGTCAAATATCTGGACTGAATGGGAGACACATAAAAGTCCGGAAAATTGGTCTTCCAGATGATTGATCATATTGTTGAAGTCCGTACATCCCAAATTTAGATAGTGTTAAGTTGGTCATTCTCTGTGATCATGTCACCGAAGAAACATCGATGTTTTCACGGGCATGTTGTTATTTTAGTTAGGTGATGAGTAAAAGTAAAAGCAGAGATTTATAAAGCCTCTGGTGGTAAAATATAGACTTAACATACATGTGTGTATGTATGAAAAAACATGATTTCTCTTCATATTAAATTGCAGATCTAGATCCTTATGTAGCCTACTTCTTGTCATTAATTTTATACCTACAGATGTTCTCCTGTGAATAGGAATGGGAAAAGTGCTAGCTCACTGACATTATCTTTAGTCCTAAAAGTCACTGTGATTTGAAGAAATCTGACACTTTGGTCTGTTGCAAACTCCTTCGAGTCTTGACCTATATTTCCATAGCATGAGGCCCAATATGGGGCGCCTGTACCACATTGTCGTAATTAAATTCCTTGTTAAAGATATTATTTTTTCTAGCCCTCAATGTCTTAATTTTGTACATGACATATCAATTTTAAACAAGTTACACGGGTGAAAAAATATAATTTTACACGATTTGGAAGTGTAATTATTGTGAAATAATTTTTACATGCCCTCCCCTATCTCACCCCCGATTTTTGATAACTTGTGGACAGTCAATAACAAATGCTTACCAATAGGACTAATAAACTTGAAAACAAAATAAAGAGTGAAACTGATTTTGTATATCAGTGAGAAATATTTATTTATTTAAATATTATTGAAGTTGTAGTTTTAGTGATTGAATCGTCTTTATGGACACTTGTTACAACACTTGCGGTGTTGAAGTAGCCTTTTAATATGTCGGCTGTTTTTGAAGGTCTCATTTTTATCTCAGGTCCCCTACAAAGGCTAAAACAATTCAATTATTTAAAACAATAAACAGAATGATTGGTTTTCTGATGCTATTTCAATACTTACAAGATATTTTGTGAAACTTCTATCAGTGAATTTACAGAATGTACGTTACGATTTTTACGTCGGTAAAAATATTAGGGGGCATGGCATTTGTCCGTACGAGTGAAAAATCTGGATAATTGGCATCCGTATAATCAGCGTTAGACTGTATGTATGTATGTATATATATATATATATATATATATATATATATATGTAAACTGTTACTTTTATTGTAAAATAGAGAGATATTTCTGTTTACATTATGTGTTTATATGTATTGAACAGTAAGGAGTAATTTTCCAGTTCATGTTAGAGTATAATCTTTATTACTATCTCTCTGTCTGTCTCTCTTCCTTTTGCTTGCTCTCTCTCTCTCTGTCTCTTTCAGTGCTACAGTTTAAATGTGTTTTTTTCTTTCAATTTTGAAGGGAAAAGATAAGGAACATGTGAGAGTACACTGTTATTTACATTGTGTCTTGGGCTATGATTATATATATATATAATAATAATAATAATAATAATATAATCCTGTCAACATTCTCTTGTGAAGGTGAAGGTCATGTAGGTGAAGGGGCTGTGTATGCATTATTAATTTCTTCTCTCGCTTTCTGACATACCTAAATACTTCTACATGTTATACATATACATGTTCTGTGTAAGAGCTGATGGATATAGTCTGGCAAACAGATATGTCTGTACAAGTATTATAAGTACCGAAACATTAGTCTATATGCAGCTACAAATGTCTTAACATTGAAAAATCCCAATTTTTTTCATCATGTTTGTGTTTTCTTCATACAAATTTTTTGTATTTATTTATTCATTTCACAAAATAACTAATCTTTTTGAAAGTGTGGCGTTTCTTTTATTCATGATACTACGAGATTACAGTAGCATGTGATTTTAATCAGAGTAATGGCATATTAGTCTGTACTGTTTGAATGGAAACTCAGAATCCATAGAAAATTAATATTGTATATAGAATTGAACAACAATGCTGTACCAAGAAGAACCAGTTTAAGATATTTCATCTTTTAATTTGGTAAGTGATCAAGATCCCAGGACCTTTTTTGACACCTGCTTTGTTTTCCTTATCCTACAGACCTTCACCATGCCCAGGTACAACATGGTATTGAAAGAATCCAGACAGCAGCCTGGATTCATTACATTAGAGTTGAAATTATTCATATTCTCGCCCCCACCCACTGTGTATTACCTTAACTGCAGTTCATATCTTTATCTGAAATACACATTGCTAGTGCAGTACACACATACCCCAAAGTACCAATAATAACATGAATAAGTGTATGATGAATAACAAATAAATATAAGCTTCAGTACATATAGAACAATACACCAGTACACCTGCACCAAGTTAATTGCATCAGTGACAGAAATATATAGGCTTAAGTAACAAAAATATACATGGGCTAGAATACAGAAATATACATAAGCTGGAGTAGAGGAAATAAAGTAGGCAAGAGTACAGAAATATATATTGGCTACATTACAATGATATACATAAGCTAGAGTATAGAAATGTACGGAGGCAAGATTACAGAAATATGCATAGACTAGAGTAGAAGAAATAAAAATATTCTACATTACAGAAATATACATAGTCTACTCTACAGAGATATACATAGGCTATAATACAGAAATATACATAGGCTATAATACAGAAATATACATAGGCTATAATACAGAAATATACATAGGCTGTAATACAGAAATATACATAGGCTGTAATACAGAAATATACATTATTTAGTTAAATTACAGAAATATATAAATTTGTGGAAATAGCTTGGCTACATTATTTATAATTCTACCTGTGCTTTTTAAATTATGTGTTTGTCTCACAAAGTAACATTGAAGCAGGTCATCTGCTATGCAGCAAACCTTTTTCTTGCTTTTCACATTTACAATTATATGCCTGTATTTACATATCAGGCAGAGGTATGATGTACTTGTGTAAAAACAGATATAACAAGGCTGCTCTTTTTGTGAGAGTTTGGAATGTATTCATCTTTCTTTTATTCAAGTTATATTAAGTTTGTATTCCATGGATAAATGTAGATGCCAAGTTTCATTACAGTGATATTAAGTTGATGTACATCACAGTTAGGTGTTAAGTTTCATCATAGTGATATTGAGTTTATATATTCTGTTTGGTCTATCTGATGGGTATAATTTTTAAGCCTTTCAGTCGACAGAATGTACAATGTTTTATTGTATAACCAAGAAAAGGATTTTTTTTAGCATTACTTGGTGTTATGACTTTGAAGATATTACAATGAAGTGCTCTGTAAACTGCAAATCCACTCTTCACCTTCCTACAAGCATGTCACTAAATGTGATTGAAAGGATGGATCGTTTAGAATTCACACAAGGCTTTTACAAGATGGTCATATTGGGTTTATGAAAGTTTCGTATTTTTGTTTCAGTCGCTGAATGTTTGTACTGTGTTTGTTAATGGGGACTTCCATGGTTGAGTGGTTAGAATATTGTGCTTTGAAGCATTAAATCTCTCTCTTCTGGTCAACATGGGTTTGAATCTTCCTAGAAGCTAAGCTGATTCTGGGAGCTAGCTTGTCAGTTTACTTATGGAAGGCAGGTGTTCTCTTTCGAGGTACATTTAACTGGGATCTCTCCTCAATCATTAAAAACTGGCTGCTATCATGTAACTAAAAAGTGTGTCATAAAACATGATAAAAGAAAATTGTGTGTAAAATATTCAGGTAGCTTGACCATGGGCAACAATATAGAGGTACCCTTGAAAAGAGAGTAAGCGGTTGCAGTCATTCATGTTGTTAGCTACAATTCATTTATGACGTGTCAGTTCTTTAATTTTTTACATAGACATGTCTTATGAGGCATGTTCTCTTGAACTTTCTGTACTTGGCATTCTCAAATCCTAGTAAAACTGAAATGCTGTGAACATGTGATCAAATGAAATCCTGAGTCTTTGTAGAAGATGTTATACCATGCTGTGAACTTTTTATTTTTCCAGTATCTCTCCGTTAGAGGTGCCCTTATACATGACAAGTCCAGATTTCTCTCCCGCATTCGAACTGTAAGTGAAGCAGGTCCATCACCACGTGGATATGTCTGCAACTATAATGTTCTGTTACCATAGAAACAAGTCGTGAAGTCTTGCTTCCATCAAATCCTTTGTGTTGTGACTCATTCCTTGATGTGGTGGGCTGATTTTACCCTGTGTAAAGAATTAACAAAATTAGTGTACCATTTTTTTTTGCATCTTCTAACAGTTTGTGTAGTGTGAATGATACCATTTTAACCTTTAAAACCTAATGTCATGTTGTTGACAGATTTGGAATTTCCATCCAAATGTTGGACTTAAACTAAAAAAGTTTTCAAGGTAGTTGAAACATACACAGTGTTTGATCTGAGCACAGCAATTCACCCAGAAGCTGATGTATGGAAATTTCAAAAATAATGTGTAACTAGTTGCCATCATTTTTACTTTTAGATGTTGTTTCAGCAGCAATCCATGAATGGCCTGTTTGTTTTCCCTTCAGAGGTCCTCATTAATGCTTTTAAATAACCTTGACTAAAGCTTCCAATTGACATTGATTTTCAGCTTCTTCCTTTCCCTGGTGCCGCACAAACTAAAATAGAGGATGTGTCGCGGCTATTCCTCAACCATGTCAGCCAAATGCCCATGAATGTTCCCATGATTCAGGTGATACCTGCATATCAGATGTTGTTTGCACCTGTTGTTATTCTTCATTCTCAAACTGACTGGGAGTTTTGTTTGAATAATCATTTTAGTTGATGCTTCAAAATGTGACTTTTTTATAACTTTAGTTGTTTATTTCTGTTAGCACTATAAGATACTAGTTTCAATGATGTTTTATGATATTTCTTGTCTGTTGTGTATCTGGTGTGAACTAGTTTCTTTTTTTATTTGATTTTTCCGTTTTTTAGTTTTCTTATGCTGGTGGTTAGCGCAGTTTTTAGATGCATGCCTGTTTGAAATATTTCAACATATCGTTTGGCATATGATCCACACCTGCTTTGTTAGTTTTATACCAGCCTTGTCAATTTTAATCTCAATTAAAATTCATACATTTTGTTTATTCATGGTTTGTTACAGACATGCACATTTTGCAGAGTATGTGTTGCTTGAAAAAAAAATCTATATATATTTCAAAAGAGGAAACTCTAGTATGTTGAAAAAGTGAATTTTTTGAAAATTTTGCAAAATAAATTTGATTTCTAGTTTAATTTTCCATTTCCAATATTGGTGCATTGATGCAACTTTGATGGTTTGTAAATGACGAATGAATAGTTTTTGACTCTTTTTATATGAAGTTTTTAAAGATAAGTTGCAATTAATACAAATCAAGTTTCTTTTATATATATTATATCCCAGGGCATGACAAAATGCATTTAAAATCAGTTTGCATTTTGGATACTTCTTATGCATGCTATATCCACTTGTCTTATAAACAAAACAAAATCTTTTAACTGTATACATGATTAACATGATTAACATGCTTCTCCTACAACCATATCGTGTATTTGTAAAACTGAAATATGAAAAGTACCCATGTGTCATATAAACGAAACCTGATTGTCTGATATATATCTGAGTGTTATACAAACCTAGATACATACTCATTGGACATTAAGACTAAACTCTGATATATATATATATATATATATATATATATATATATATATATATATATATATATCTGTATGTTTTATTAATAAAACTCTAAAACATATCCATATGTCTTATAAAATAAACTAATGCATATCCATTTTTCACATTAGCTAAATTGATGCATATCCATATGTCTTATAAACTAAATTCTAAACCATATCCATTTTTCTCATTAACTTAACCGTGATATTTCCATATGACTTATAAACTAAATTCTAAACCATATCCCTTTTTTACACATTAACTAAATCCTGATGCATATCCATATGTCTTATAAACTTAATTCTTATACATATATGTCAAATTACCCTAATTCTTCTACATTTCCATGTGTCATATAAATTTCATTCTGATACAAAATATATCCAGGTCTTTGATAACCTTTGATACAAACCATGTTCAGATGTCAAATAGAATTATTACTTGTTATGTATAAACCATATCAAGGTGTTTGATAACCTTTGATACAAACCCTGTTCAGATGTCAAATAGAATTATTACTTGTTATGTATAAACCATATCCAGGTCTTTGATAACCTTTGATACAAACCCTGTTCAGATGTCAAATAGAATTATTACTTGTTATGTATAAACCATATCAAGGTGTGTGATAAACTTTCAGTATCCAGTCTCATGAACTTCTGATATAAAACGTATCAAGATATCAGATATACGTAATTCTACCAAAATATCCTATCTAGTTATGAAATCTTGGAAGGTTCCATTCTTCTGATACGCTAGTATCCAAAACTTCCTAGCCATGTGTTCTCTCCTTTTTACTGTTCTATGAATTCATAGGCAGTAAAATCTTAGAACAGCTCTTTGTATCTCTTTTATAACTCTGTGTCACTGGAAATTTTCAGCTGATTTTTTTTCAGGTAAAAATTAACATAATCGGGTATCTTTGTTATGCGTGTCCAGGTAAAAAGGACTAATAGATAAATAATTTGAGTTATGGAAATCCTCAAATATATTTAGAACAATACTCCTTCGGGAGATATTCAGAAATTTGGATATATTGTTGGTTCACAAAATGTTTTAATCTACCTTGAACATTTTGAATTTCGCTAATGCACATATCAAGCACTTGCAACTTATTCTTTGCAGTATTAACATAATTGTTAGTCCTCTAATTTACATCAGTTAGACTAATAATATATATGTTTATATATCACATTTATCCTTTATATTTTCACACACAAAATTAGATATTACAGATTCTGCTTCTGTTTGCTAAAACATAAAGCACATGCTTGTTGACTTAATTACATTTATAGCTATATAGTCCTTATTAGACCATGTTGACATGGCTTATGTTGACTTGGTTACATTTATAGTTGTATAGTCATTATTAGAAAATGTTTACATGCTTATGTTGACCTAATGTTGATATAGTCCTTATTAGAATATAATGACATGGCTCATGTTGACTTAATTACATTTATAGCTAAATAGTCATTATTAGAACATATTAACATAGCTTATGTTGACCTGATTACATTACATAGCTATGAAGTCATTAATACAACACGTTGACATGGCTCATGTTGACCTGATTACATTACATAGCTATGAAGTCATTGATACAACACATTGACATGGCTCATGTTGACCTGATTACATTACATAGCTATGAAGTCATTAATACAACACGTTGACATGGCTCATGTTGACCTGATTACATTACATAGCTATGTAGCCATTATTAGAACAAATTGACTTGGCTCATGTTGACCTTATCATATTACGCATTGACATGACTCATGTTGACCAGATTACATTGCATAACTATGTTTGTTTATTGTTATTTAACGTCCCACTCAAGAATCTTTCACTCATATGGAGATGTCATTAAATGCCGGAGAAGGGCTTCAAATTTTGGCCTATGCTCGGCACTTATGGCCATTGAGCAGTGAAGGACAGAAAACCAACCTGCCACCGGCTGGACTCGAACTCACGATCAAGAGTCGAGCGCGCTACCGACTGAGCCAGACTGGCTCCATAACTATGTAGTCATTATTAGAACACGTTGACATGGCTCATGTTGACCTGATTACACTACATAACTATGTAGTCATTATTACAACACATTGACCTGATTACATAACATATCTATGTAGTCATTATTACAACACATTGACTTGGCTCATGTTGACCAGTTTACATTGCATAACTATTCAGTCATTATTACAACACATAGACATATCATTTTTATTAGAATTTGGATTTGGTTCATGTAGGCTTTTATAAACCTTTATAACTGTATCATGTATCATGTTAGTAAATAATTGATAGCATTGTAATGGTTTTATAGTAATGAATTAATTATTTACTTGTTCTTAAAATAACATACAACAATTCAGGAATTTTTCTTTATCAATACATTACTACTGTGCTATGCACATTCAGAAACCAAAACCTTCTTTTAGATAAACAAATTATTTTGATATTGAAGTATCTGTAAAAATATATTTGCTGAAAAGAAAATTAGTAAATTTTTGATAGATCTCAACTAACTTTTATACACATGTCAAAAGATCAGAGATGTATTATGTTTTCATGTGTACAGGCACACATTGATCTTCATTGGAATACTCTAATTAATCTGTTCACAATTAGTCAAGTTATTGAGTATGCACTACCGCACAAACAGCCTTAACTTAGTAGAACCCCAATAGATAATCTTGGTTATCATTCTTCTCCAAGCTTAGAAACCCACATTATTGACCTAAATTTTATGCAAGTATGGCCCTTTGTGGCAAACTCCTCATTGGAAATATGACGGGTATAATATGTACCACCTAACAGAACTCTTGTTACGATATTAAGAAAAAACAAAATATATGTTGTAACTTAACAATTTTGTTTTTTGCAATTCATGGCATACAGTTGTAAGTAATAATGGAAAATAGTGCAAGTACATACTCAAATTTGAGTACAGTACTCAAGGTACTTTTGATTGTTATAGGACAATCGTAATTTGACTTAATATTTTTTAAGCGAATGTAAATTAAAAAAATAATGTGTTCCTAGACAGTCACATCAAGAAGGTTTATAAACAGTTATGAAATAAAAAATGATAAAAAAAAAAAAGTTGAGTTTGAATACTGATTATATTTGGCGACTTTGGGCCTTGATCTGTCAAAAACTTGTTAATTTCTAATTTGCAAATAAATTTTTACAGATAGTTTCAAATAACAAACATTTTTCAAATGAAAAAAATCGATGTTTATATCAGTTAGTTTATTTTTTCACAGTATTTCCTGATCTGTTAAATCTATCATTAATTCTGTTATTTCTTTGAATTACGTTGTAGTTTTGTATTCTGTATTGATTGCTTTTTTTATAACTTGTGCAGGACATGTCAAAAGAGGCGGAAAAGAATCTGAGTCCAAAACAATGTGCCGTGCTAGATGTTGCCTTGGATACAATCAAACAATACTTTCATGCCGGAGGTCAAGGGCTTAAGAAGACGTTTTTGGATAAAAGCCAAGAACTGGGTTCCTTGCGTTATGCTTTGTCTCTGTACACTCAGACAACAGATACATTGATCAAAACCTTTGTTGGTACTCAAACATCACAAGATCAACCGAGTATGGATGATCCGGTGGGAGAAGTCTCCATACAAGTAGATCTTTTCACTCATCCAGGAACTGGGGAACATAAGGTCACTGTCAAAGGTATAGTATTATCATTGTTATGGGTACCAATACACAGATTTTCCTGGGCAATTTTGGGGTCCAGTTATAGGAACCTCTCCAATGCTAGTATGACTTGTTTTTCCCCCTCAGTTTTGTCATCTCAAAATGAATGTTCATGTTTCCATTGTTATCAGTTATATAATGAAATTATGATTCGACTCGCCAACCCCTGAAGTCGCATTTGGACCTGTCCATTTCAAAGAATGATTAAGTTCACTGACAGGATTCAGGGGTGTATCCTTTAGAATCAAAATTTCATAATGATTTTAAATGCAATATGAATTTGT
This sequence comes from Atrina japonica, assembly GCA_030159075.1. Taxonomy (NCBI): domain Eukaryota; kingdom Metazoa; phylum Mollusca; class Bivalvia; order Pterioida; family Pinnidae; genus Atrina; species Atrina japonica. Next base: position 121,609 of record BROG01000943.1, on the reverse strand, counting down.
TCATTCCTGATTTTTGACAGTGGACCATACTATTTATTGATTTGGGTGAGTCTAAATGTGACCACAGGGGGTGATGAGTCAAGGCATCGTTTTAGTCATTTATTGTCACAAAGTAATTCTTTATTTACACAGAGTCATTGTTTACCTAAAAATATTATTGTTTAAACAAAGAAATCCATTATTTACAAAACGTAATTTATTATTTATACTAAGTAATTCATTGTTTTCAAAAGTAATTCATTACTTACACAAAATAATTCATTATTTATACAAAATAATTTATTGTTTACTCAAGGTAATTGATTATTCATACAAAATAATTTATTGTTTAAACAAAGTAATTTATGGTTTACAACAAAGTAATTTATTATACATCTAGTTATTCATTAACACAGTAATTATTGTACATCTTGTTATTTGAATTTTCAGAGTAATTTATACACATCTAGTTCTGTATTTATTGGACAACTAATTTATATACAAATCATAAACTATTACAAATCAAGTGTTTTGTTTAAACAGTATTTGTTACCTAGAAAATTTTTCATCTATATGTTGAAGCCCTGTTATTGTTGGAAGAGAGAACCAAGTTTTCCACATATAAACTAGCAAGCTTTTTCACGCAGCAATTATTGTATTTATTTATACCCAATCATGTACTACTCTTGATTGTATTTTGTTTATGTATACACATTTAATCATTCTGATATCTGTTTCAGTGGTTGCTGCCAATGACCTGAAGTGGCAGACATCCAGTATGTTTAGGCCTTTTGTTGAAGTCAATTTGATCGGTCCACACATGTCGGACAAAAGACGAAAACATTCCACAAAATCAAAGAGCAACAACTGGTCACCAAAATTCAATGAAACTTTTCATTTGTAAGTAAATGTAATGAAGTACATTTTTTTACTATGTGAAGTAATATTTTTCAAATATATAAACTTCCAAACAGGTTTTAATTGTAAGCAATACCAATCAGAGTAATTGTTGGCAATGCCAATCAGAGTAATTGTAGGCAATACCAATCAGAGTAATTTTTGGCAATACCAATCAGAATAATTGTAGGCAATACCAATCAGAGTAATTGTATGCAATACCAATCAGAGTAATTGTAGGCAATACCAATCAGAGTAATTGTTGGCAATACTGATTAGAGTAATTCTTAACAATAGGAATCAATGTAATTGTTAACTATACCAGTCAGAGTAATGGTTAACTATATCAATCAGTAATTATTGGTAATGCCAACCAGAGTATTAGTTTGCAATATCGGTAAAATAATTCTTGACAATGCTGGTATACAGTATTTGTCAGAAATACTGGGGAAAACTGCAGTTGTTTAATTTTAGTCCAAATAAATGTAGCCAATATATTTGATCTTTTGAATTTGACAACTTTATTTCAATGGAAATATCATGATAGTTAAAATCTTACATCCGGGCATATGCTATGAATTGTACAATTAAAATTCAGTATTATATTATGTACTTTTACCTCATGTTTTAACTGTAAGGTATGTCGCTTTTTAAACTTACACTGTAAATCTTTGTTCCTCTCTGGTACCATATTTTTTAATTATATTGAGACGAAATTGTTATCTACAGAGATGATACTTTGAGATTTTAAATCATACCTTATTGTACTAAATGTGTAGAAAGTTTTGCTCTTTATTTGTACTTAAATACAGATTTTTCTGTTGTAGCATTTTGGGTAACGAGGATGAACCAGATGCTTATGAGCTCCACATATGTGTAAAAGACTACTGTTTTGCCCGTGAAGATCGCTTGATTGGCGTAGCTGTGATGCAATTACGTGATATTGTAGAAAAAGGAAGTTGTGCTTGTTGGTGCTCCTTAGGGAGAAGGGTTCATTTGGATGAAACAGGATGGACAATTCTTCGTATTCTTTCTCAAAGAACTAACGATGAAGTAGCAAAAGAATTTGTGAAGTTGAAGTCGGAAAGCAGGCATCCTGAGGAAGTCTCTTGAAAGAGTACCACGTATAGATGTAAATAAACTATGCTAATCAATAACAAATGCTCAATTTATTGTTTGTGATGGTGCCAAGCTGACATTATATATTGATTATGAAGTGGTCAAGGTTATATATAAAATGCTAAAATCAACAGCACACTATGTCCACAAATGTTGGATCTATGGGGTAGATGCAAGTCATGAAACAAATTATATAAAGCATGAAAATGACTAACAACACAAAAATAATAATGTCCGATGTTGAGGACAAATATATATGTAATCAGCTTGCTTTCAGCAGCCAGAGGTCAGAAGTATAAAAAGTGTCTTTAAAATCAGAAGTTGTATGACAATTCTTGATAAGATTGTATTGTTTGGAAACTTAACTAGCATACACATTGTGCATACAGCCTTCAGTTGCATGCCACAATGTTTTTCACTGGGTCTTTGTCTTACTGCCAATCATGATATAGCAATTATGCAAAGAATTGTAAGAGCAGCCTCCATATTTAACAGTGTATTTACATTTTTGGATAATGTTTTCCTTCTGGAATTCAACAACAACTAAATGTTAGACTATGAATACAGCGAATCTCTTTCTGTTTCATGATCCAGATTCTATTCACTACATATTATTTTCTCTGATTCATACATCATAATCCGGAATATCTGATCTGTTTACTGTAGTCCTAGTCATATTAAATCATAAATTTAAAAGTACATTTGTAACACAACCAATCATCAAATGAAAACCATCTGTACTGATATCGGTGCGAAAAAAGTATAACATATATTCTTTCATCAGATAATCTGAGTGTTTGATCATTTCAGTTTATCTAATATAAAAAACCTCAGATACCAAAGTATAAATCAATAGAATGTCCAGGACATAGATACAAATCCGTTGAAAATGGACAAACACGGACCTCTGGAAACCATGAGGTGGGATCAGGTGCCATGGAATAGTTAGCATGGATTTTGTATGAGAATCTCTATGTTAGCCTTACCTTAGTAACGAATTGGATCATGTGAGCTATTTATATAAGATCAGCACCAACACCAAACCAACAGATTTTGACTTTAGTGTATATTTATTTGTATAATTTAGACATAAAAAATTTAGGCTCCAGATATATATATATATATATATAAAGTAAATACATACATCTGTAAGTTTAAGTTAGCATCTTCTGCCTTTAGAGCAGTATTAGGCCTTTACCTGGACCCTGTTGCACAACACATTGTTAAATTTAATCTACAGTCAGCCCATTGGTTAACTTCATTTTAAATTTAACAGCCTGTTTAACAACTGGGTCCGGATTGCTAGCAAGACACTTTAAAACTTATCAAACCCTGAAAAGCAATGAACTCTTGTGTAAATTAATGACATAGACCAGTCCAAATGTATCTTTAGGACTAAATGGGGTAAACAAAAGGAAGAAACCGTCACACGGATCTTATCATCAAAATATTTCTTAATTTACATTGCAAACAAATTTTAGACGGATGGTTTTTATGGTGTCTGCAATATTTTGGATTTCGTAAAAATATAGACTTTGTTTTCTCAAAATGTAACCCTACTTGTGTATGTTACTTTTTATCAGTGTTATCTACACATTTATTGTTTACAAAATGATTTTTATTGACATTGCAAGGCTAACACAGAGATTCCTGTAGGAAAACTATTTTCAAAAATTGAAGCGACCAAACAGAAATAAAATTATTGTACTGTTTTCTATTGAAATCACATTTTTGTAATAAATTAGATTTTAAATTTCTAATTTACTTCTAATTTTAAAATCTGATGTGACTTAGACTATATAACACTCCTGCATGCTGAGTACCAAAGCTGCAATTTCACAGGAAACCAATGCTGTATCAGTCAAGTATGATTATTTGAGTTAAGGTCATTTAGAAATAAAAAATGTTGATTGCTAATGTTTAAGCCCTAAATGTTATTATCTACAAAATAATATTAATTAAAACTTATAATAATTTAATAGACGAATGTTTTAGGAGATATTTGTAGAATGATTTTGAAAGATAAAGAGTAAACAATAGCTTATAACACAAATGGAATTGGCAATCAGATGTCGTATTGATCTCACTATTTTTACAGAGTTTTGATAACAATTCATTCGTCAAATGCACTTAAACCCTGTGCAAGTTTCCATCTGTCATTATTGTTTATTTTACTGTTCATCAACATTTTGACCATTTGTTCATGCTTGACCAGTTTGATTACTGCCATTGTATATAAAAATCTGTTATATCTTTGTCAAAATTTATATATAGAAAGTTGATATTTCAAAAATGTGATTAAGTGCTGTAATACTGAAGATTTAAGAAGTAGATATAAATATATGAGTCAGCAGAGTTTATATCTGAACAATTAAGGTTTTTCTATTATTTGTGAACTAGTATTTCAATGTTTAACAAACGATATAGTTTATTCTATTTTTGAACTAGTACCACTAAGTTTGATAAACAATAAAGGTTTTCAATGATAAATTTTCTAAATAATTTTTGGACACATGTCATTAACCAATTACATCAGATTTAACAACACTGGTTTGTAGAAAATATTTTATAGGATTGATCCAGTTTTGAAGGTAATGGTGTGATAGTGTGAATTGGAGATACAATATTTATTTCAATTTTTTATGTGTACAGGTAGAGCATAACAAAGAACTTTATTTTGAATCACATTTTTACATTCCCAAATCATTCCAAAAATAATAAAAATTGAAAAATTAGATTTCAACCTGACTTTTGTGTATGTATACATTTTATTTTGAAGCTTTGCAGCATTATTTTATTAGATCATGGTATAAATTGTTTTTGACAATTATTTCTATTTTGAAAGTGCAATGTCAGAGACTACTCAACAATCCCTATTGTCCCTATATATCTATTTATGTCTGTTTATCCCACATTTGTTATTTTGTAAAATGAATATTTTGTAATATATTATACAACTTCGTTCATTGTTAGCAACTTAGCAATGTTCATTTCAATCTCAGAATATTAGTTATATTTGTCTTAGGTTTTGTGATAATATTTTCATGCGAAATAAAATCCTTTACAACATGTATAAAGTAAATTAGATTCTGAAGCCTCATCTACAAGTCAGAGCCAATATATATTTATTCATGTGTTGAATATTTTACTAATCTCACATGATCAAACCACTTTAAGACTGATATACCAGTGTATCTTACAATAACGTTCATTACAGGAAACAGTAATATGCCATTTTAGTTGACATGTTTTAGTTCATCAGTGACCATCACAAGGTCTTATTAACTCATTGAGAAACAATTAACTCGTCTATGAATCATTCTGTGATTATATTATTTATTCTACTATTGAATATGCATTTATCAATTATTAGCCATCATCATACCTGCAAGATTATTAAATTCCCTTTTGATTCAAGTTTGGTTTTCACAGTTTTTTCTCAACACAGCAAGAGGAACTGAATTAAAGCAAATACACAACTATTCGAATATGTGTGTGTGTGTGCGCGCGCGCACAGTTGAGGCTATTTCTGCATTGATTTGTGCTAATATTACACTTTCAATGTATATCGGATAAATTTGTATAGTTTCTAAAGGTGAAGAACTGTATACTTCATTAGATATAATAATAAATATGAATACATTAGCTTAAAGTATTATTGATTTGGCCTTCTGTAATAAGTAAAAAGATTGAAAATATTAATATGCAGTGTTCAGCTATGCTCCTAGTAAACAGATGCTGATGGTAAAGATTGCCAAATATGTGAATTGTGTTAGATGAATTTAGAAGAGAGCTTTGCGATGGTATCATAATGATCAGTGTGTATTACCTGGTAATTGTCCCTAGTGTCTATTTATTAGCAGAATCAATTAATATAATTTTAATATACTAACTCACTTTTACTGTAGTAATTTTAGGAATTCTGGCTGCCCTTGTTACAATTTCATTGTCCAGTTGCATTTATTTATTTTTAAGAATGTATGTCACAATTATTATTGATTTCAAAGATCTGACCCTGATTTGTGGTCTAATTTCATTAATTTTAACTGCCAATGTCACAATTTCATTGTCCAGTTGCATTTATTTATTTATTTATTAAGAATGTGTGTCAAAATTATATTGATTTCAAAGATCTGACCCTGTCGTATGAAGTGGTTAAAGTCAGTGACTTTAGGTACCAATGACACAATTTTATTGTCCAGTTGCATTGAAGAATGTATGACAAAGTTATATTGACTTCAATGATCTGTCCCTGTTATTTGAAATGGGTGGAGCTATTTCACTTGTCTTCAGTTAAATACTTGTAGTAAATATTTATAAGCCTACAATTGTTTGTAACACTTATGAACCTCATTATAACGGGTTTCTACTACTTATTCTGCATTATGTCACAACTTAAACAGTATGTGTGTGGTTACATATATCTTACTTACAGTGCTGTATATTCATCCCTACTAAGTGACCTTCACCACATGAAACCTTTAAAATAGTTTCTAATTCAAATTTCTGCTGCTTTCTAATTCAGTGGGAAGTTATCCGGGATCTTGATTGTCTTATGTCATTCTTGGTAGATTAATTTACAGAAATATTAGACTCACACATCCCCCTTGATGTACCAGTAACAAAAAAGTTGTTGAGCATCACATACAAATAAGATTTTAAGCTCCCTTCCCCTCCAAAGATACAAGTAACATTTTGATCCCATGTTGCAGTGATTTCAGTCAATTTTCTTTCCTTCAATTTTAAACAAATATGTTATAAAGCTTTACATAACCAAATTTGGTATATAGCTTTAAATAACCAAATTTGGTATATAGCTTTAAATAACCATATTTGGTATACAACTTTATACCAATAAGATTGAGTATTTGATGATACTTGCCAGAGTTATGACACTTTAAAATCTTCATGAAAGGCTTACGTTGAGGGGGTATAGTAATAGACTTAGATGTGATAGTACTATCATCTTAAACTTGGATTGTCACAATGACGGTGTTAAACACCAAGTAAGTCCATCAAGTTCAAAGGAGTAGGTACTATTTAAGCGTAGTATAATTATGTAAATATATCCAACAGATCATTGGACAGTGCTACATATATACATATTTATTATCTTTTCAAGATTTAATATGCACATGTTAATGGTGATGATTATGAAACATCATTTCAACATTATGGTCAGAAATTGTATATAATGTTTATTTGAGTCAAAAGTAAGATACAGGTCACGGCTGATAAGTACATTTGATGCTTTGAGAAGTACTGGTCACATGATACATGTATCTACACGTTTGTTGAGTTACTACTATTTTGTTATGTTTACAGAGGTATAGTCTAAGGCTATTAGAATTTCATATCATTGTAACCATTCATGCATGAATATTTAACATTTAAATCTTTGAAATCCTTATATGCTCCAGTGTTATGTTGGTTGTGGTAAATTCATGTTATACATATATAAATATATAACTTATTCATCCTTTAAACAACTTTTATATTATGTTATTTGTACCTGATACGAGTTAAATTATATAAATAAAAATAGAAACAACAATATCACGTGTTTCAGTTATGTTCAAAATCTGAAATTGAAAAAACGGAATGCAAGTTGGTGTTTAATACACATGTATATAAAAAGCTGCTTGTAATTGGAAACACTGCAGCTATGAATTTTTCCGTGTGTGTCCTGAACGGCTTTTGATATTTTTCAACTGTTTTCCATAAAATACATTAGTTAATATATACAGATTCATTCAAACACTCATAATCGGGAAAATGTGTTGTTGTAGATGTATTGTTGCTCTACGTCCCACTCAAGAATCTTTCAATCATATGGAAATGTCACCAAATGCCGGTAAAAGGGCTTCAAATTTTGGTCTATGCTTGGCAGTAAGGGTTATTTAACGTACCGATACCTACTATGACAGGGAACTGTCTCATCCAAAGGACAGAAAAAGCCAATCGCCTCCACCGAGAAAAATGTAGGAAAAGTCATATTGCGTATCGTATACCCCAGTGCTTTTGTTAGTATTGCAAAATGATAATAATAATCAAAAGATTACCTTGCGAGTTTGTATTTAAAGTTACTTGCGCTATATTTCAATTTCAAGTCCTCTATGGACACGTGAAATCGGAGCTACTCTGATACTTAATGTACAACCATAACCTTGATGCTGCCAGTCATTTGAATGTCTCCTCAAATTGGTTTATTTCAACGGCTACAACCCGTAACGAGGGATTTCAATCTCGGTGAGGTATCTGTACGTTATATTTATCACTACCGTCTTATCAAATTAATTTAAAAAAATCATGGAACAGATATAAGCAGCATTTCCTTCAGAAACTTTTTTCGCACAACCATTTTTCTTTTAAGTATTACTTAAAAATTATATATTTAACTTTTATTTCAACAGATATATATTGTTATGTTAGTAGATAGTTTTGAGTATGGAAAATCTGGCATCTCAACTGAAATATTTCCGAACGGAATAAAATAATGTTGACTTACTGCTAAAAAAAAGTCTCAGTATATTTGTCAGTAATGATTTGTAGGCGTATATTCATGAATTTCTCGAAACATATTTGTCTCGGGATCGGTGTTTTCATATACTCCAATTTGTCACACGACAACGACCCATCAATGGTGCTGACTACAAAAATTGATGATCTCATAGTATGAACCTATGGAAATTTTGAAACTGTGAGAAGATGCACTGTTCACATATTCTAATTAAAATCTGTTCACATTTCAAAGATATCTTAAACAATATATTTGTTTGTATGTAATTTTATAAGAATTGTGCCTGAATTGGACTAATTTATGTACCACGTGATAAACGATAATGTTTGTGCTGTACTAGTATTTCCAATGGTGATGGAACGTAACACTACGTAATCTCCCCGCTGAAATGACGTTACCGTGGGATATCATCTGCTAGTGTCATTCCATCGCCAATAGAAACAATATATTTATTTTATATCAATAAAATTATTATTAACACAATACCAAAGTAATAGTTTTGCAAAAACGTCATAACTTGTCAAGAATGTTTCTGACAATACAACTTCATCAGGTGAGCTCGAATTCGAAATACACGTAGATGTAAAGTTTCAATACAGAAATTGGTATGTATCATACAAGGCCAAATAATATACCCACATGTATTCTCAAATCCGTATAAGAGTAACGGCTCTAAAAATATGACAAGTTGTAGTTTAGACTTTATACAGTGCTACCCATACGAAATATTAAGTTAGTGTAACATGTAAGGGCTACCGACATATCGTGCTACAATCTATTTTGGGCGATTAGATCTACCTTTTTCGAAGAAAAAATAAGCGTGGCATTTTGCATGCAATTATGTTCGCGTGTCGTCTGCTAAACGAGTAATTCACAAGCATCAGTCCTTACAAAGCCCCATTTACTATTCCGGTCAATAATAAAGTGAGAAAAACAACCTTGTCATAGCTGAGACGGAGTATAGATACACTAAAACAGAAACAATTTTCCATGCATCTGATTACGAAGTTAGCTTGAGATATAGAGATAGGGAGCATCCAATGACTGATAGATTGCTAGCCCTATATAACTTTCTGAATATGTTGCCAGAATTAAAGATACAAGTGGCTAGTAGGTTAAATTATGCATCAAAAGCTACAGTAGACAATTATGTTTCAGAAACTCGATTCCATACTTAAAAATACAACCTAAAGGCCTGGCATACTTCATATCAATATTGATGAAAAAGGGCCGTCAACTGCTGCTTGTTCTAAAAAATTTGGAAAGAGGTTTTTGTGTAAATATTTCGTTAAAATGTTGTCGCGTGGGAACATTATCCATTCAGTCATCACAATAACTCCTATCCCAAATGATTATGTTGCTGCATATAGTAAATATGAATTCTACTCATTATTCAATCCAGTGTCTGGTGACTTAAGACTGGTGAGATGTTAAATATATTAGTCGTTAAATATAATGACTGTCCCTATGAAAATCAATAACAATGACCGCCGCCAATACCACTAATGGAGTTCAGAATATCATAAAGATCTTGGATTTCTAGTATTGGAGGGTTTCCTTCGTATTGAAAATGCAGTGATGATAACGTCTTTAGTCTTCTTTCAAATAGCATTTGTATGTCCCCCAAACGAAGTGGGGGACATTATGTGTTTAATGGTCGTAGTACTAGTAGCAGCAGCAGCAGTAGTAATAACAATAAAGTAGTAGTAGTAGTAGTAGTAGTAGTAGTAGTAGTAGTAGTAGTAGTAGTAGTAGTAGTAGTAGTAATAGCAGTAGCAGCAGCAGCAGCAGCAGTAGTAGTAGTAGCAGCAGCAGTAGTAGTAATTACCAAACTCACCTTTAGTGGTTCACCCTACATACCAACACCTTTCAGCTTTCACAATGGTATTTTAAAAATTATGAATATGGATCAGAAATGTTTTGTCTGGTCAGTTCTGGCATCTCTTCATCCAGTCACTGATTTTGTCGCTGAACGCGTAGTACATTACACAAAGTTTGAGTATGAGTTAGACATGTCTGGAATTGACTATCCCGTCACTATAGCAACTGTTTCAAAATTTGAAAAGCAAAACAATATTTCTGTTAATGTTTTTGGATAGAAAAAATGTAATATTTCCAATTTATACAACTAAAATAAAAGAGGCAAAACATCACGTCAGTCTTTTACGTCATTCTTGTATGCAAGGTTTCACTAGACAGGACATTTTAAGCGACCACATTATATATTGTTCAAAGTATGAAGCACAAAATGTTCAGTATCCTTCTGAATTGGAAAATGTTTTAGAATTCAAAAGTTATGAAAAAAATTGAAAGTTCCTTTTTGTATTTATGCAAATTTCAAATGTTTTGCTCGCAAGATTGATACTTCTTTACCTGACCTAGCTAAGTCTAGTACAACCAGTGAAACCATGTTTGAAGCCTGTTCTTTTGGTTACAAAGTTGTTTGCATGGATGATCGCTATACTAAGCCTTCTGTGATATATCGAGGTCCCATTGCAACGGAAACATTTCTCAGGAAACTATTGGCAGAAGAAATATATATCAAAAACATATTGAATCATATTGAACATTTTCAGAATTCTACTGCATGCCATATTTGTGAAAAAACAATTCAATAAAAAACCATTAAAGTCAGAGATCATTGTCATCTGACAGAAATGTAGAGGTTCAAATTGTCAGCATTGTAATCTGAATTTTAAGTATCCACCTTTTATTTCAGTAGTTCTTCATAATCTAAAACAATTTACAGTCATTTGATAGCAGAAAGTTTAGGAATGTTTAAAGAGAAAAATATCAAATGTATACCTATAAATATGGAGAAATACATTGGGTTCTCCCTTGGAAATTTAGGGCTCATTGATTCTTTTCAATTCATGTCACAAAGTTCAGAGGAACTCACCAAAAATCTTGCTAGAAATGGTTTATCAAAATTCAGATATTTTGCTGAAGGATTCCCAGATGAAACAAAAGCTAAAGTATTGTTAAGAAAGGGGGTATATCCATACGAGTATGTAGTGAGTGAACCAAATTTGAAGATACTATTTTACCAGTAAAAGATGCTTTTTATAGTTAAGTTGAATAAAAGAGAGCAATATTCGTGCGTTTCTTTTATGAATTTGTTTAAATGGTATAAACGATTTCATGAATACTTTAGTAATATCTGACAATGGAATATAAGAACTTACAAATGCTTTCTCTACAAGAATATAATTCATTATTTTAATAGTTTCCCAAATATTTGAATTCAATTTCTTCATTATTGTTAATACATTGAATAAATGTATATAAATCAATATCAGAACCCAAGGAGTTTTTCTTTGCGTCTGTGAAGTATTTGTAATGTATTTGATGTTTCAAATAAAGCCTTTGGAATTTCAATTATAGCATATTTTATTTAAAAAAACATTTTTCAAGTGAAATAACAAAAATATTCAAATATCTTCCTACATCACTGGGTTGAATGTAATAGCAGGTGGTGGTTGCTATTGTAGAATTTATTGTTGCTGATGTGATGGTCCATGATCTAGATAATTGTTTTTGTGATTTAATGATGGTCCATGATGTTTTGAAAGTTTGATAATCATCCTTTATTACATTTTAAATTTTTGTTAAAGATGCATAATGATTCTTTTTTATATTTTGGATACATGATGCATATTGATTGGTTTTTGGTATACTTTTTGATACTTTTCTGTGTTCCTTCTTAAAGCTGAACTAGAATCATAAAACGCTTTTGAACTTTTTATATAAAAAATGTGTTAAAAAATGAATGTTTTGAAACATTCCCACTTCATCACCCCACACGCAGACATATTTGTAAGTGTTTCACCAGAAACCAAGACCTGCAACAGGTATAAAAGGCGGATTAGTTATTTTAGTCACCATTGTATATCTGTACTCTCAACGCGAAATGTGCGAAGTCCCAGAGGCTGAATAAAACTTACGGACTAGTCTTACCTGTTCTTTTCAACGAAAATAAGCATCTGTGCCTCGATTGAAGTTTTCTGCAACGTACAATCAGCAACAAACAGAGGATGAATATTTCATCCATAATAAACCCCAAAATTCCATAACACTACAAAAACAAAGCGATCAGTTTCCTACTGTCATTCAGCTGCTGAGCCATGTTTCTTCCTCCGGTAAACAGAGAAGTGTTCCGAAAAACGGAAGTTTAACGGTGCTCAGTGGCCTAATGACAGTAGGAAGCAGATCGCTTTGTTTTTGTTTTGGAAGGTGCTATATATTTAGTGTTATGGAATAATTTTTGGATTTATTATAGATGAAATATTCATTCTCTGTTTGTTGCTAATTGTACATGGAAGGTGCTTGATATTTACTGCGATGGAATAAATTTTTGATTTATTATGGATGAAATATTCATTCTCTGTTTGTACCCCACTTTAGGCACAGACGATTGTTTTCGTTGAAAAGTACAGTTAATACTAAGTTAGGGAGTTTTATTCAGCCTCTGGGGCTTCGCACGTTTCACTTTGCGAGTAGATATGCAATGACGACTGATATAACTAATCCGTCTTGGAATCGGACGTGGAAACAGACATTTTGTCTGAATTCCTTAATGCTATATGATGGTTGATAAAATCTCGTATTCGAAAACTTAAAGGAACTATGAAAACACGTTATCCCTCTGTATTTAGTGATCCAGAAGTAGTAACTGAACTGGATAGATTACATTACTAATATGCACTGGTCCCAGCAGACAAAGCCTCATATAATACAGTTTTTATTGTTTATTAGAAGAGCTAGGGTTTAATACGAATTCTGGTATTCCTACATACACACGTAGCTCACCTTCAAAATCACATGTCCGTATTACGCTTTTTAATGTACCTACAACATACTGATTTTGAGCTACCATATTTATAAATACCTAAACTTCATAAAACCACATTTAAGCAGAATTACATAGCAGGATCCAGCAAATGTTCTACCAAACCTTACGTTACGTTAAGGAGAAACTTCAGCAATACTGTACAATTGCTTATTCCAGAAGTTGTGTAAATCAGATGTGGATACTTAAAAATTCTAAACAACTTTAAGAAAATGTGAAGGCACACAATTTTTCTCAAATTCAGTTTCAAAACATACGACGTCTCTACTCTTTACACAACTATTCCACATAAAAATTATAAAAAAGTCTTTTTAGCATCATAGACAACTGGTTTTTTTTACTTAAAGTGGTACTCGAAAATTTAAATATCTAAAAATTGGTTATCATGATACTTATTTTGTCAAACAACACCGATTCTACACATAAATACACGGAAGATGATATAAAAACATGTTCAAATTTCTAATAGACAATATATTTGTAATGTTCGGAGACGTGGTCTTTCAACAAACTGTCGGCATTCCTATGGGGACCAATTGTGCCCCTTTATTGGCCGACCCGTTCCTTTATTCATACGAAGCAGACTTCCTTCAGAAACCGTTGAAATAAAAGAAGAAAAAGCTAGCGGTGTCCTTTAATTTCACATTTAGATATATCGACGATGTTTTGTCAATTAATAATGACAATTTTCATATATATGCCAATGCGATATATTCCATCGAGTTAGAAATTCAATATACAACAGAATCAAGCACAAACGCTTCATACTTAGACATTTGACATAATATAGAAAAAATCGTGCAGCACAATTGCAGCCATTGCCTGTATATCCCATGTCCCCGCCCCCCAAAATTACTTATTTATATATATATTACCATTTTCCGATGACTGATGACTATTTTGTAACGTGCGTGGTATTTCTGCATATAGCCTACTAGCAAATCCTTCAAATCAATTGAAACGATCCAAATGCAGATTATGTTGTGAAATAACATACTTTTATTATTGATCTGCCTTAGAGTGAATTAACGGCACTTCGTTATGGAAATCTCGTGCAGGCCTATAATAACTCCATGTGTTATGTAGGTCAATTCAGCATTTATCAGCTGATCATATATTTTATAACACGAAATTTATATAAAGTATTCCGTCAATAACTCCATTACTAAGAATCCTATGAGCACTACTTATGCTCGGCATTGACATTGCAGGTTGTCAGAAAATGTTGTGAAATAACATACTTTTATTATTGATCTGCCTTAGAGTGAATTAACGGCACTTGTTTATGGAAGTCTCGTGCAGGCCTATAATAGCTCCATGTGTTATGTAGGTCAATTCAGCATTTATCAGCTGATCATATATTTTATAACACGAAATTTATATAAAGTATTCCGTCAATAACTCCATTACTAATAATCCTATGAGCACTACTTATGCTCGGCATTGACATTGCAGGTTGTCAGAAAAGGAGATGTGCCTCGGTATTAGCCAGGATTAAAAATGAAATGCGAGATGGAGCTGATTTCACACGATGTGAGTTTCTGACGGGAATGGCTATCGGAGATACTTCAGAAAGTTGCACTAGATATAACACTCTTTTTACTGCTCAACAGATCTAATTACAATTGTAAATATTATAAACATATTACCAAAGTTATAATGTTCAAGACGATCGGTTCTGTCATTTAGACTTCATCAGTTGAGCTCCAAATTTAATGTATATGTATTTTCTAATGAGAAATCTAAAAGTGTAGCCAAAATCCGTCTAAGAATAACCACTGTAGTAACTACAATGCGAACTTTCATATTTGTGGTCTGTGACTATGATTCTAGTCCGAACATGACCTAGATCTATCACGTAGTCTTGTGTTTTTTATTTCTTTCTGTGGTTTTTATTTGTTTTGTGGTAATATATGATTTTTAAGATTAAATAAATATATGATATTCTATTCTTTACTGATACGTCCATAAGTTGAAATTTCATAGGAGATGTGTCCGACAAATGGATAGTGTAACCCACAAGGAATCAATAACTCAGCTTGTGATCGTATAGTTTTTATTTTGCGTCAAGCATCAATGACACATCTCTCTCTCTCTCTCTCTCTCTCTCTCTCTCTCTCTCTCTCTCTCTCTCTCTCTCTCTCTCTCTCTCTCTCTCTCTCTCTCTCTCTCTCTCTCTCTCTCTCTCTCTCTCTCTCTCTCTCTCTCTCTCTCTCTCTCTCTCTCTCTCTCTCTCTCTCTCTCTCTCTCTCTCTCTCTCTCTCTCTCTCTCTCTCTCTCTCTCTCTCTCTCTCTCTCTCTCAAACCCTGGTGCTTATATACGAATTTCAATTCCGAACAACGTAGAATACCAGAATTCTAGAAGCTTCTCCCGCTTTGTAACCGAAAAAGACCCAGAGAGATATGGGCGCCGTACCTATCAAAATCTGTCAAAGTTTCACCTTTTGTAACTTTCTGACACCATTTTAAACAGTGCCGTTTAGTACGTTATATTATTCAACATTACAACAGAAAATGTCGAAAAATGTTTAACAAGGATAATTTTGACAGATAATGACCTATGTAACCTTGTAGCTGAAACAATATCCAAAAATCAATTTCTACATTCATATTTAAACCCTTATTATTAAATTTGATTAAGATGTGTTGGTAACTTCTTTGTCCGAAATATCATTATGTAATTCAATCCCCAGCCCGCATTTCTCACATACAATGTATGTAGTGCATGTTATATTTTATATCAGGGCACACCAATGTTACTATCTGTTTGTATTTATTTACAAATTAATATTTAAATAATATTTTCCTCCCGAACCTCATAGTGTTACAATAGAAAGTGTTTCTTAGATATTCATATATTATATTCTTACGAAAAAAATTAAAGTGGTCAGCAGTCGGGTCACGTGACGACCTACTGTGAACGTGCAAATAACCACTCTATATATTTGTAATAAAGGTTATTACAGTCCGTATGTAAATATTTATCATTATAACATGTAGTTTGTTCTGTTGCGTTTAAAAATTTCTTCGCTTTTCGTATAAATTCTACCAGCCACATCAGTTTTATACTATGTATCTTTATCTACCTGTATCAAAATACCATACATGCATGCGTAAATCCACATTTTTGTCTATGCCCCAAGCAGTGATTTCGACGGACTTTGAAGTGTTTGATGTAGCAAGAAAATCTTCACCATACATTCGAAGAAAATCGTTTTCATTTAATGCCACGTGATCGACATTTGTGTTATTTGTGCAAGATAGATAACTTCTGTTGAGTCAAGTTTGTGAAGCGTAAAGATCAACCGTTTTCTGTCCACAGAAATGGCTTCCTCGAATAATGTACGGGGATCGGATAAACAAGTAAAGTAACTTCAAACAATTTTTTATTTGTCGAGACAGATTGTCATGATAATCATTTTATTAGACGATATGCTATAGAACTATTGTATTATTCGTTTGTTTATTGTTGTTTAACGTCCCACTCAAGAATCTTTCATTCATACGTGTACTCTGCAAGAACGTGTATAGTTCTAGTTCCGTTTCCGGATATCTGGTTTCACAACTTCCGGTGTGAGGACTGCAAGAAAGCTAATGTACTTTCATTTTGTCTACTTCGTCGCTTGAAAGTTGAACAGTTATATTGGTCAAATTGAACTGAATTGACGAAATAAGAAAGTCAATTGATGAAAGTAATTATATTTTAATGATTGTTGTTTGAGTTATGTATTTTTATAGTTTATTTACGTTGGAAACTAGATAAATGTATCCCTTTAACCAGCGCGGAAGTGGCGGAGGGGGTGACTGTGATATTCGCAAGTATAGATATATTTATCGGTCAGTCTATGGGGAATACACAAACAATCTATTTTCAAGATGATTGTGAAAGAAAGACATTTAGTTAAAATTAAGTTTTGCTTATCGACTTAATTTTCACAAATCTCGTAGATGTGGTGAGTTACAACGACGAATCTATATTTGGATAGGGTGTAACGACAGGAAAAGTAGACCTATTATGACAATAGTTTTGGGGTAGGGTATAATGTCAGGAAAATAGGCTATAATATCAGGAGTGTCGAGAAAAAAAAAGTTTCTTTTTTTTCTTTATTTTTGTTATGTACAATAAATATATTTATTTTTTATATATATTTAAAATATACAACGATAAAGTGATGGAAGCATTTTTGTTTTTAAAAATATTTTTTTATGGTCACAATGATGACAAGAAGAGGCAAAGGGTATAATGCTAAAGAAACGCACATTACAATTATCAATTTATTATCAAAATACCACACACACACACACACACACACACACACTATTGGAATCTATTCATTTATTAATAAACTTATTTTCAGAATATATCCAGTCAGAATCAAGATTTGTGAAATTCGCTGCTATTAAGATAGTTTGATTTATTTCCTGTAATTTTCTTTATTTTAAAAATCAATAACATTACTTCAATAATGACAAGGGTGACATATTTTTGCTGTAGTTTTAATAGTTTTGTCAGTTTGACCACACCGCAACTGCTTTCAAATCTGCGATTTCAATTTCCATGATTTTAATCGAACTGCAAAAATAAAACCACAGAAAATATCTGTTAATCACCATAATGTGGTTAAGGGTTGTCGATCTATCAATGCAGTACCACTAGCCTCTCATAGTTGCTCAGCCAGACCATTTTTATTTTCAAGTGCAAAGTCCAAGATAGATTCCAGAAAAAAATATTATTTTGACACATGCTTGACATTAAGAAGTCAGCTGATGACATCTTATAGTGAAAAGAAATTGCATTTATTTTGTATAAGAATTAAGTGAAAACCATGATTCTTTCATATTAGACTTGTAACTCCAACCCTTATTGGCTCTTATATTTATCACAGCATGGTTTTGTTTGTTTAAATACTGTCTTTGAAAGGGATAGCCAAACATTATACATCTGAGTATTTAAAAATGTTACTATTTCGTATCTGAATTAAATCAATGATTTGGTACTTCAGAAAATTTCATGAATAGCTGTGGATACCTGCCTCTCAGTTAACCAAACAATAGGTAAAATTAGTTTAATGGTTTGTGTATAACAATTCTAAATTGTACCATAATATGTTACACCTCAACAACCCCATTTGAAAAAAAATTCTGGATCCATCACTGAGTAATTGAGTGAGACATTAACTAAGTAAGATACATCTTGGAGATAACATTGAATACTGTTGAATGCCATATTTCTTACTGATAATACATGTAGTGAGATACATGTTTCTGATTACAGTGAGGGGTAATATGTACATTTGTACAATGCTTAACATGGGCCTAGCAAGTTGGACGATATGGATTGGAATCTGGATCTGACCAACAACTTTATATATATATATATATATATATATATATATATATATATATATATATATATATATATATATATATATATATATATATATATATATATATCAATTGGAATAAGTCTCTCTCTCTCTCTCTCTCTCTCTCTCTCTCTCTCTCTCTCTCTCTCTCTCTCTCTCTCTCTCTCTCTCTCTCTCTCTCTCTCTCTCTCTCTCTCTCAGAAATGCATTACCATTATTATTTAAATTTCCAAACATGTTTTATGTATATAAACCTGAATTCTCTCATAAAGCTATAACAAATGACATGAAATACAACATTTGAAAATAAATTTCAAGTTTTAACCTGCATTTTCTAAAACTATGAGCTTGTTGAATATTCTCTATTTAGTTTAAATTTTATGCAAATGTGACAGAAAACACATTTCGCTTTGAATTTTGAAAAATGTATAGAAAATAAAGACAAAATATATCTTGACATCCTATTTAAGACCTAATATGTGGATAAATAAACAGATAAGGAAATATATATATATATATATATATATATATATATTGATTAATATATTTTTTCCTTCTCCATATAATTTGTGTTAAATGATAAATAATCTTTTTGTGACTATATAATGTTCTTGAATGATTTATCTATATATATTTTTAAGCTGCATCTTTCATTCATGCAGTAATTACTTATATACCCATATTAAATGTGATTTTTGTGAGAAATGTTGCCAGTTTACTTGCGGGGTAAATTGTATCAGCAATATATATAGCTTTATATATTGCTGATTGTATATGTAACCAGGTTCTGAATACAGAATTTCTCTAGATTATAAACACAAATATATATGGTCAGGGTAGGGATGATTTTCAAGTTACATGTATCAGTTAAAATATAGGCCTATGCATGTAATTTAGAGATTGAGTAAGAACCCCCATATGCCTCTTTGAAAGTCCTCTCAAACAAAAGTTAGAACTTAGACAAATTTTGACATGCAAAATATTAAGTGAGATGGATCACATCTTGTTATTAAGTTGTGCATTATTATTAATGTTCCATACAGGAATAAGAAATAGTGAGACATCTACCACTCACAACAGTGAGAGTTTAGAGGTCTTTTGGACAAAGTATTAAGTGGGATAGATGTCACCATCTCACCAGTGAGATTTGTATCATGAGTGAGATGTGTATCACTAGTGAGATCCACCTAATTGACAAGTGAGTTTCAAATAACTTTCTATGTTCTGACAAAACATTTAGTGAGATTGGTCTCACTGGGTACTGTTTGAACTTATAAACAATATGTAAGATACTGACTTCACAAATACTGAGAGGTCTCTCACTCACAATGGGCTTCAAAAATAGTGAAATGTCTCTAACTCACAACAGTAAGAATTCAGATATATTTTGGAAAGTATTAATCACATCTCACTAGTGAGATGTGTATTACTAGTATATGGATCTCACTAGTGAGATATGTATCATTAGTGGGATGTGTATCCTGACAACAGTAAGTTTCAAATAACTTTGTATGTGCTGACAACACATCATGTGAGATTGGTCTCACTAGTTACTGTGAGAATTTATTTGCAACATATTAGAAACTGGCCTCATAAATAGTGAGATGTCTCTCACTCACAACAGTGAGATGGACAGAATTGAGATGGATCTCACTTATGAGATGTGTATTACTAGTATATAGATCTCACTAGTGAGATATGTATCACTAGTGGGATGTGTATCCTGACAACAGTGAGTTTCAAATAACTTTGCATGTGCTGACAACACATCAAGTGAGATTGGTCTCACCAGTTACTGTGAGAATTTATTTCCAACATATTAGAAACTGGCCTCACAAATAGTGAGATGTCCCTCACACAGAACAGTGAGATGGACAGAATTGAGATGGATCTCACTTGTGAGATGTTTATTACTAGTATATGGATCTCACTTTTGAGATGTTTATTACTAGTATATGGATCTCACTAGTGAGATATGTATCAGTAGTGGGATGTGTATCCTGACAACAGTGATTTTCAAATAACTTTGTATGTGCTGACAACACATCAAGTGATATTGGTCTCACTAGTTACTTTGAGAACTTATTTCCAACATATTAGAAACTTGCCTCACAGTGAGATGTCTATCACTCACAACAGTGAGATGGACAGAATTGAGGTGGATCTCACTTGTGAGATGTGTATTACTAGTAAATGGACCTCACTTGTGAGATGTGTATTACTAGTATATGGATATAACTAGTGAGATATGTATCACTAGTGGATGTGTATCCTGACAACAGTGAGTTTCAAATAACTTTGTATGTGCTGACAACATCAAGTGAGATTGGTCCAACTAGTTACTGTGAGAATTTATTTACAACATATTAGAAATTGGCCTCATAAATAGTGAAATGTCTCTCACTCACAACAGTGAGATGGATCTGATTTGTGAGATGTGTATTACTAATATATGGATCTCACTAGTGAGATATGTGCCACTACTGGGATGTGTATCCTGCCAACAGTGAGTGTCAAATATTTTAATAAATGGTGACAACACATCAAGTGAGATTGGTCTCACAAATAGTGAGATATCTCTCACTCACAACAGTGAGAGTTAAGATATATTTTATTAATCAAATCTCACTAGTGAGATATGTATCACTAGTGAAATGTGTATTCAGACAACAGTGAGTTTCAAATATCTTTTAAATAACTGGTCTCTCACTCACAACAGTGAGAATTAAGATATATTTTGGGGCAAAGTATTCTTCAAATCTCACTAGTGAGATATGTATCACTAGTGAGATGTGTATCCTGACAACAATGAGTTTCAAATAACCTTGTATGTGCTGATAACACATCAAATGAGACTGGTCTCAGTAGTTACTATGAGAACTTATTTACAACATTAGTAATTGACCTCAAAATAGTGAGATGTCTCTTACTCACAAAAGTGAGTTAAGATATATTTTTGGAAAGTATTAATCCAATCTCACTAAGTGAGTTGTGTATTATTAGTGATATGAATCTCAGTAGTGAGATGTATATTTCCCTGACAATTGTGTTTCGAAAACTTTGTATGTACTGACAAAACAGTTAGTGAAATGGATCTGACTTGGTACTGTCAGAACTTATAAATAGCACTGGCCTCACAACGAGCAAGATGTATCTCACTCACAACAGTGAGAGTTTAGATATATTTTGGATAGGTAAAGTAATGAGTGAGATGAATTTCAATGAGTACAGTGAGACAAATAGTGAGATGTGTCTTACTGACAACAGTGAGCTTTAAATAACTTTATATGTGCTGACAACACATTAAGTGAGATGGGGTCTCACTGTGTAGAGTGAGAACTTCTAAGCACAATGTTATACATGCATCACAAATAGTGGGACATCTATCATTCAAAACAGTTGGAGTTTATATATATCTTTTGGACAAGGTATTAAGTGAGATACCTAGTGAGATATGTATCATTAGTCATAGGGATCTCACTAGTGAGATATGTATTACTAGTGAGATGTGTATCACTAGTGAAACTCACATTTTAGATCTGTCTAACAGACAAGTGAGTTTCAAATAACTTTGTACTGACAAAACATTAAGTGAGATGGGTCTCACTGGGAACAGTGGGAACTTATAAACAACATGTCAGATACTGGCCTTACAAATAGTGAGATGTATCTTACTCACAACAGTGAGAGTTTAGATATATTTTTGGACAGGCAAAGTATTAAGTGAGATGGATCTCCATCCATACAATGAGACAAATAGTGAGATATCTGTCATTGAGAACAGTGATTTTAAATAACTTGTATGTCCCACTGAGTACAGTGAGAACTTATAAACACAATGTTAGATACACGCCTCACAAATAGTGATACATATCTCGAAACAGTGAGAACATTAATATATATTTGGACAGGCAAAGTATTAAGTGAGATTGATCTCACTGAGTACAGTAAGACAGATAGTGAGATAGGTATCACTTTGGAACTATAAACGAGATACCAGCCTCACAAATAGTGAGACATATCACACTTACAACACTGAGACCTTTGATATATTTTTTGACAAACAATGTATTAAGTGAGATGGATCTCACAAAGTACATGTTAGATAAAGGCATTACAATAAGTGAGAAAAATCTCTCTAGAGTGAGAATTTATAGACAATTTGTTTTGAATAACTGGCATTACAAATAGTGAAATGCATCTCATTCAAAACAGTGATATATTATTTTGGACAGACATCACAGTACATTAAGTGAGATGAATCTCACTAAGTACAGTGAGAAATTGTAAATACTATCTTGGATACTGACATTTAAAAAGTGAGATTTGTCTCTGTATCTCACTCACAACAGTGGGAGCTTAGATATATCATTTTGGACAGACATTATAATATCAAATATAACATTAGCTCACTAATTAAAGTTTATAAATAACTTTTTAAGAATTGAAAATACATTAAGTGATACGTGATATCTAATCTCACTGTAATAAATGCATGCCACTAAGTGTAATGCCATTATCTGACATGGTATTAATCAGTTCTCCTTTTAGTCAGTTAGATACATCTCACTTCAGATAATGTCATCATTATAATGTCATGTCAGACCTCACTATAATCAATGTGATGTATTGTTAGTATGTAAATTATATGTAGTTCTTTTCTGTAGTTAGTAAGATACATCTTACTTAGTGTAGTGACAGTATCTGACATGATATTTATCACTATTCACCAAGTCAGTGAGATATTTCTCAATTTAAGTACTGTCAGTATATAATATTATATATCAGCACTCTCTATAGTCAGTATATAAACCTTCCCTCACCCCCGTTATTGATTTGGCTTTATCAGTTCCAACGTCTGAATTATGTTTGCTGCCATATGTTCATATTACTGGAAATATTACCTCTAACATCAACAATGACAACCGTAAATGTATTTTTCCATATTGCCCGGTATTATCCATCTACCCATATCTGCCATTGGGCCTGTATGGAGGTCTCGGATATGCCGGGCCAATATGGAAAAACACATGTAATAATCTATGAAAATAGCCCTACCTATAGTCAGTATATAATATTATATATCATATCAGCCCTATCTATAGTCAGTACATAATATTATATATCAGCCCTATCTATAGTCAGTGTATAATATTATATATCAGCCCTATCTATAGTCAGTACATAATATTATATATCAGCCCTATCTATAGTCAGTGTATAATATTATATATCAGCCCTATCTATAGTCAGTATATAATATTATATATCAGCCCTACCTATAGTCAGTGTATAATAATATATATCAGCCCTACCTATAGTCAGTGTATAATATTATATATCAGCCCTATCTATAGTCAGTACATAATATTATATATCAGCCCTGTCTATAGTCAGTGTATAATAATATATATCAGCCCTATCTATAGTCAGTATATAATGTTATATATCAGCCCTATCTATAGTCAGTATATAATATTATATATCAGCCCTATCTATAGTCAGTGTATAATATTATATATCAGCCCTACCTATAGTCAGTGTATAATATTATATATCAGTCCTATCTATAGTCAGTGTATAATATTATATATCAGCCCTATCTATAGTCAGTGTATAATATTATATATCAGCCCTATCTATAGTCGGTATATAATATTATATATCAGCCCTACCTATAGTCAGTGTATAATATTATATATCAGCCCTATCTATAGTCAGTGTATAATATTATATATCAGCCCTATCTATAGTCAGTATACAATATTATATATGAGCCCCATCTATAATCAGTATATAATACTATATAACAGCCCTATCTATAGTCAGATTTATTCTTTTTCAACCCCACATAACACAATGGTCAAACCAATAGAAAAAGAGCATACCATTAAATTACTTGGTGATGAAAGTGTTTACATCAGTATATGATCAGTTATCACTACTCACTGTACTTAGCTAGATGAACCCTACTAGGTGCTATATTGTTTTTTCACTTTTAAGGCATAGGTGCTCTGCTACATGATTGTGTTGAGTGTGATGAAACATGACCACCAAAAATATTGGACAAAAACTGTATTTTGAACTAGTTTTACATGACATGACATGACATGATGATGATGATGATGATGATGATGCACTTTTACCTCTTCCATCACTTGCTTTAACACACATTACTGTATTAGAGACCTTTTCTTTCATGCCACAAAAATATATTATATAGGGCCTAGTCATTATGTTTACATTTGTTCAAATAATGAAAATAGCCATTACTGTACAAAAGAAATCCCAGATTGTTCTGCATGGTGCACTGATAAGGGATATGCAAGTATATCTAGTTAAAAGAACTTGTAATAAGGACAGAGTGGTGCCAGATTGGAAGTGGAGTGGTGGCAGGGCAAGGTTTATGTTACATGTATAATGTTTGTGACCTTTGGACTACCTTTAATTTCTCAGAATTGAACCTTCAATTAACCTGATGGACCTCTAGACCAGTTGGTGGTCAACATTATGACAATGTAGTGTTTATTGTGTGATGTCTACCATGACAGAAGTGTTTGGGGTTTTCAGTCTAATTTGACAGAATCATGACTTTCACTTAATACTTATTCCAATGTCTACACCTTCCCTATGTTAAAAAGTATTGGGTCTGACCCAGATTCTAACCCAACACCTCTAACTTGTGAGGTAAAAGGTTTACAACAACACCACCACCAGCTATGAATTTATCTTGAACTTCAATAAATTTCAGTAAATTAATTGGACAGAAAATAAGTTTATTTATAAATGAAAAGATTCTAATTTTTTTTGTGTTTGTAAGTTGATAACAAATCAATAATTTTTATGTGTGTGTTTCTGTAATTTTTTTTTCATATGTCTTGAAAAATTAATTACTACATGCAGTCAATGTCTGGTTAATTTGCACCAACCAGTTTGTCCATGTATAGCCTAGATGTATAGGTAATACTAGTAACCATGAACTATCTATAGTCAGTACATAATATTATATATCAGCTCTGTCTATAGTCAGTGTATAATAATATATATCAGCCCTATCTATAGTCAGTATATAATGTTATATATCAGCCCTACCTATAGTCAGTGTATAATATTATATATCAGTCCTATCTATAGTCAGTGTATAATATTATATATGAGCCCTATCTATAGTCAGTGTATAATATTATATATCAGCCCTATCTATAGTCGGTATATAATATTATATATCAGCCCTACCTATAGTCAGTGTATAATATTATATATCAGCCCTATCTATAGTCAGTACATAATATTATATATCAGCCCTATCTATAGTCAGTGTATAATAATATATATCAGCCCTATCTATAGTCAGTATATAATATTATATATCAGCCCTATCTATAGTCAGTGTATAATATTATATATCAGCCCTACCTATAGTCAGTGTATAATATTATATATCAGTCCTATCTATAGTCAGTGTATAATATTATATATGATGCACTTTTACCTCTTCCATCACTTGCTTTAACACACATTACTGTATTAGAGACCTTTTCTTTCATGCCACAAAAATATATTATATAGGGCCTAGTCATTATGTTTACATCTGTTCAAATAATGAAAATAGCCATTACTGTACAAAAAAAAATCCCAGATTGTTCTGCATGGTGCACTGATAAGGGATATGCAAGTATATCTAGTTAAAAGAACTTGTAATAAGGACAGAGTGGTGCCAGATTGGAAGTGGAGTGGTGGCAGGGCAAGGTTTATGTTACATGTATAATGTTTGTGGCATCATGTGTGTCAGTGGAATTTGTTTACCTTCAGGTCATTGAACCTTTGGACTACCTTTAATTTCTCAGAATTGAACCTTCAATTAACCTGATGGACCTCTAGACCAGTTGGTGGTCAACATTATGACAATGTAGTGTTTATTGTGTGATGTCTACCATGACAGAAGTGTTTGGGGTTTTCAGTCTAATTTGACAGAATCATGACTTTCACTTAATACTTATTCCAATGTCTACACCTTCCCTATGTTAAAAAGTATTGGGTCTGACCCAGATTCTAACCCAAACACCTCTAACTTGTGAGGTAAAAGGTTTACAACAACACCACCACCAGCTATGAATTTATCTTGAACTTCAATAAATTTCAGTAAATTAATTGGACAGAAAATAAGTTTATTTATAAATGAAAAGATTCTAATTTTTTTTGTGTTTGTAAGTTGATAACAAATCAATAATTTTTTATGTGTGTGTTTCTGTAATTTTTTTTTCATATGTCTTGAAAAATTAATTACTACATGCAGTCAATGTCTGGTTAATTTGCACCAACCAGTTTGTCCATGTATAGCCTAGATGTATAGGTAATACTAGTAACCATGAACTTTTAAAAAAAGCTTCCATCACTTGAAATTCTTAAGAAAAACACAACAATAAACTTGTAAACTAGTTTTCCTTTCATTATATATACCCTTTGCCTCTTTTAAAAACAAAAATGCTTCCATCACTTTATCATTGTATATTTTAAATATATTAAAAAATAAATACATTAATTGTACATAAAAAAAATAAAGGAAAAAAAATGAAACTTGTTCTCTCAATTGTGCCACCATGTCCGATGGAGTTGGGCAGTTCATGATCATATGTGCCAAGGGTGATAAAGCCGAGAATGCGATGGGTCGAGATCACCCGATATACCCGGCACGTAGACAATTTCAGAAATGAATGATTTGAAACGACGACAAGGACCAAATTTGCTTGATTTAGGTATGAAATGATGATGTACGAAAATAAACACAAAGGGTAATAAGAATAAAGTGTATATTAACTGCAAATATCACGTGTTTATTCGTCACTCGGTAATCTTTGTCAAAAAAAATACTGAAAGTTAATTTGGCGGACAAACAATAACTGATATTACGTTTGGCAAGATTGTTGCAATTTTACACGTGCATTTGTTATTCTTACCACTAGTGGTCTCTTTGGAATATATATGAGATAGAATATCACATAAAATAGGTATGTAAAAATTTTCACCTACGACAGTTCATATCGCTTTAACACCAAAACATGTTTCATTAGAGTCATCCAAGTGACATATCAGAAAGAGTGGTCTGAGCTCGGTTTTTAATTGGAATGACCTGTTTTATTATTATCATCATCATTATTATTATATATATATATATATATTTGCAAACAGGAAGAATCCAGATTAATTAATGAACTACCAGTCCGGACTTTGCAGGCGAGAAAGCGGATACAATGTCACGTGGTCAAGACACCTTTAATGCACTCAACCTATCTCAGCAATATCGCAGAGGGAGCAAATGTGTTTATCAAACTAGGTACATGTGTATCATTAACCAGTCATTATAGAAACTAACTATAAACGTATAATGCTGATAAATAAAGTTCATATTTACCTATAGAGATACGGTAAACCATAATAACCATTTTATCAATTATATTGAATTAGAATAAATAGTCCCCTGTTGACTAGTCCCATCTGCCTCGAGTGCAGTCAAATTCAAATGAAATAAATGGGGAAAAGTGTATTTTGTACATTGGTGACAGCCGATAGTACTTATCAAAGTGTCTATCACTTCATATATAAATAGCGACGTCCTTAATAGATATCATAAACATACTAAAACTACTGTCGAAATCCGTCTAAGAGTAACCATTGTAAAAAATGACTATCTTAGCTTTAGAAAACATTTTTGAATTTAAATTAACAGTGCCAAATATTGCTTTAGTATAAGATGAACAGCTGGTACCGAAATACCAGGTACTTGGTTTATGTATACCCTCGGGGACTCAAACGGTCCACCAGCAGTGGCAACGACCTAGTGGTTATAAATATTATAAACATACTACCAAAGTTATAATGCTCAAGACGATATCGTTTCTGTCAATTAGACTTCATCATTTGAGCTCCAATTTAAAAGTTATGTGTATTTTCTAAAGAGAAAGTGGTATTATACAAGGCCAAATAATATATCTAAAAGTATAGCCGAAATCCGTCTAAGAGTAACCATTGTAAAAAATGACTATCTTAGCTTTAGAAAACATTTTTAAATTTAAATGACGTTAACAGTGCCAAATAATGCTTTAGTATAAGATGAACAGCTGGTACCGAAATACCAGGTACTAGGTTTATGTATATCCTCGGGGACTCAAACGGTCCACCAGCAGTGGCAACGACCTAGTGGTTTTAAATATTATAAACATATTACCAAAGTTATAATGCTCAAGACGATATCGTTTCTGTCAATTAGACTTCATCAGTTGAGCTCCAATTTAAAAGTTATGTGTATTTTCTAAAGAGAAAGTGGTATTATACAAGGCCAAATAATATATCTAAAAATATAGCCGAAATCCGTCTAAGAGTAACCATTGTAAAAAATGACTATCTTAGCTTTAGAAAACATTTTTGAATTTAAATGACGTTAACAGTGCCAAATAATGCTTTAGTATAAGATGAACAGCTGGTACCGAAATACCAGGTACTAGGTTTATGTATACCCTCGGGGACTCAAACGGTCCACCAGCAGTGGCAACGACCTAGTGGTTATAAATATTATAAACATATTACCAAAGTTATAATGCTCAAGACGATATCGTTTCTGTCAATTAGACTTCATCAGTTGAGCTCCAATTTAAAAGTTATGTGTATTTTCTAAAGAGAAAGTGGTATTATACAAGGCCAAATAATATATCTAAAAGTATAGCCGAAATCCGTCTAAGAGTAATTATTGTAAAAAAATGAGTGAAATGACTTGACAGGATCTTAAACAAGTATAGGACAAATCAAATCATTAATAGTTGTTTGTTTGTTGTTGTATAACGCCACTTTCAACGATATTTCAGTTATATCGTGGCGATGCATAAATTATTTCTTTTTTCTGGTAAACACACTGGGTATATTATCCTTATAAAAATTTTGAACACTTAAACTTTTGTAAAAGACAATATGTTCGTAAATTATTGACAGAAGACATTTTAATAGACCGTTCATATTTTTGAAAACAAATCAATATCGTTTAGATATTCTAAAATGATATTCGCCAGCGACATTATTAGAAACACTATTAAGATCTGTCTCGGAGTAATATTTCTCTTGAGTAGATTTAAAGTCCGTACATTCTGTTAAAATATGTTTAATTGTTAATCTAGAGCCACACGGTATACATCCCGGTGGTTCATCTTTAAATAATAAATATTTATTTGTAAGCTTTCTTTGACCAATACGAAGTCTGGTCAGAGTACCCTCATCTATTTCTAGTAAAGACTAGTGGATTATTGACAAATTTTATATTTATTTCATATAATTTATTTTCAGTTTACAGATCCCAGGGTTCCTGGAATGTTGTGGTTATGTAATCTGTAATAGATGGTTTAAAATCTGTGAATTTCTCATTTCTAATTTAGTAACCTCATCAGCTTTGGTATTTCCTTTTATGACGATGTGGTCAGGAATCCAACAGAAGACAATCTCTGTACCTACAGATGTCAAATAATGTACTGTTTCTATTATAATTTAAAAATCATGTTATTAGAAAGGTATCTTAGCATTTCCTCTTCAGTATGAATATTTGACCAAGGAATCGTTTTAATCCCTTACAAGGATGTTTATTTCATAACTTTAAAAAGTCTACGTATCTGTCTATATGTTTGTCTTTCAATTGGATATTTTTTATTGATAGAGAGTGACCAGATTACGGGATCTTTTAAAGTCCGCGGTGCCTTCAACAAGATAAGTTTGCTGTTAGAGAAAAACAATGAATGTAGATCAAAAGGTGTCATTACGGCTTCAAGTGGTAACCATGGCTTGGCGTGTGTAAGTAGTGACGAAATTCATTATGACATTAGACATGTAACGGGACTTAGGTGTTCCTGTTTTCCCTGATTCTTTCATGACACTATTTATCAATGTACAAGATTAATTAAGTTTCAATCAGTTATAATAATAATATAATGCCAATAAAATTTAATGTCCTCCAAAGGGAAGTTTCAGTATTGCACTGGAGCTTTGTATTGTGCAGACGTAATACTATGTAACTGATATACATATTGTCGTCTTTCACTTGATAAAGGCAGAAAATTTGTGAAATTTGAGTGTTTTTCTGTTCTGTTTTGCAATAATATAATGTTTAGGCTACTTTAATTATCTGCATTATTAACAATGATAATATTACATGGGATTAAGCAGGAATGTTATGGCAGTTTAATATCTATAGTAGATCTAAATTCAGATTAGTTTCGGATAAAAGTATATTTTACGGAAAAAAGATCTATTGTAAAGTTTGATTATGTTAAAATCTGTCCAAGAAACAATATCTAAAAATTGAACGACCAGAAATATTACTCTGAATTAGTATTTTTCTCTTGTTTACACGTTTGTCTCCTGCGAATTAGTCTACCTATCTACCTAAAAATTACCTAATAATATAGGTAAAAAACAACAAGTTCCGGTCGGATCAACCCCGAAGTTACATACCACCGTGAGTAGCTTAAGGGAAATCCTCAACTGAAATAACCTAAAACCATCAGACATAATCTGAAGAATTTAGTTGGTGATGCGATGGCCCGTATTTCAATGACTTGATTCTGATATGATATTCCATTTACTTAATATATCTTTTGTTATAACAGGCATGAATATGTCGCAGGAAGATTTTGTACTATTTTGATTAAAATCTGGGGACAATGTGACGATAATAGTTAAATGCACACGGTTGTATTCATTGCTGAAGAGTTATCTTGTTAAAGACAACTCTTGCTGTGAACAAAGGTCATAGAAATCAGAATGTTTTCTAATTTGTAATAAATTAATTGAACGAGTAAAACTGATTTTGTATTAAAGTTTTATACCTTACGGAACTACATAATATATATGAACTGTTCTACATTGAGATACACAAAATCAGTTTTTTAGTGATTACGCAGCAGATACTATTTGCGTTGACCTCTGATTTTAAAGTCAATATAAGTCTGC
Source organism: Atrina japonica (assembly GCA_030159075.1). Classification (NCBI taxonomy): domain Eukaryota; kingdom Metazoa; phylum Mollusca; class Bivalvia; order Pterioida; family Pinnidae; genus Atrina; species Atrina japonica. The sequence goes on along the minus strand of BROG01000943.1, from coordinate 89,892 downwards.
TGCAACGGTAGTTTTAGGAAAAACGTTTTATATGTTTTTAATGTACATAGTAAAACTGTATATGAACCTGTGGTCCATAACGTCGAATTCCGAAGGATGTGAAGATAAATTATGTACGTGTTATTCTGTTGTATTGTATTGCTCGTTGAGTTTTCTCCGACGATTATATCTGCACAGTGAAAAGTGCGCAATGGTACATTTAATCGTGTCCGTAACTTCAATATACAAACGCCGCCATCGATACTAAAGTGAATAAACATATCGTGATATAATGAAACTAAAATGAAAATGCAAGTAACAAGACATGAAATTCAAACCAGAAATTGCGATTGCGTCTGATAATCAGTATCCACAGAGAATTAATTGAACATTTTATAATAGGTATTGTATTTTCGATCTTAAGGACGTAATAAGATGTTTGTGAATACAATGTTTAATTCATATTACAGTTAGAGGCATCCAAGAAACTAGGGATTCCCCTTAGTATTTACTGCAGTGAAGCGGTCGCAGAGGGCAAAAGGCAGACGTTAAGCGAAAATGGCGCTAAATTGTTTATTCACGGAAACGATTGTGTAGATGCTGAAAACAAAGCCAGAAAAACAGCAGAGGTATGCATAAAAAACATTGGTGTTTTGTATAACAGGGTTGGAATCCCGGTCAGATCAGGTTCTTGGCCTAACATAGACAACTGTATTGTCCATCTCCAAACCGTCGGTATTAGAACTGAAAGTAACAGTTTGTAAGGAGGAGAACAAAAAAAGGTTGAACTACTACAAAATTCCTTTGGGCTTGGATTCGGGATCGTGCGATTCAAAATATTGCGATCACAGATAGTTTTAAAAGTTTAACACACACACACGCACGCACGCACACACACACGTACGCACACACACACGCACGCACACACACACACAGGGCTACGATTACGAGGATTACGCATCAACCTCAGTCAAATTCATATTTGATTTACTTGATTTTGAACACTCAGCAATTTTTCAGTTATTTGTTGGCAACCAGTTTTTATTGGTGGAGGAGAGATCCCTTTTACAGTGTACTTGAGAAGGGACCACCGGCCTTCTGCAAGTAAACCGACAAATTGTCAGATGGTTCATAGTTCAATGGATGACCATTGACGAACAAGTATTGAAGCGAACCAGCCTGGCTCAGTCGGTAGCGCGCTCGTCTCTTGATCGTGAGATCGTGAGTTCGAGTCCAGCTGGTGGTAGGTTGCTTTCCTGTCCTTCGGATGAGACAGTAAAAACCGAGGTCCCGTGTCACAGTAGGTGTCGGCACGTCAAAGAACCGTCACTGCTCGTATGCCGAGCATAAGCCAAAATTTGAAGCCCTTCAACGTAATTTGGTGATGTCTCCATGAGTGAAATATTCTTGAGTGGGACGTTAAACAACAAAATACAAACAAAAAAAAAAGTATTGAACAATAATAGATCATACCTATCAATCAGAGAACATTAGCTGTATAGCCTCAAATTTAAAAATTTTGGTGTGTGTAAGAGTAAATTTTGATATCATAATAATGTTATTTAAATGAAGTTATAATCTTTTTATAGGAGGCTGGTAGTTGTTTCCTTTCGCCATATAATGACATCGACGTAATTGCTGGCCAAGGCACAATTGGGTAATGCATATAATTACATTTGAGAGATTATGAAGACTATCTTTGACATGTGTGTTACTATTCTTTGGATAAAATAAGAGGAATACATATAGGATGTGTATTACTATTCTTTAGATAATATAAAAAAATCTCAGATACCAAAGTATAAATCAATAGAATGTCCAGGACATAGATACAAGGCCGGTAAAAATTGACAAACACGAATCTCTGGAAACAAAGACGTGGGATCAGGTGCCATGGAGGACTAAGCATCCCCTGTCGACCGGTCACACCCGCCGTGTGTCCACAGTCAAGACCAATGAAATACGTGAGGAGTGTATCCTCATCACAATTGGTACAGACGTCTCAACAACCACCAACGATAAGGCAACTCAACATTTCACTCAGTGAAACAGAGTAGTCGCAAACAAGACTATTATACGACCGTAAAATTTGCGGAACGTTGACATTAAACGCGGTTTTCGATATCCCTGTCAATAATTTGTCAGTGAGTAGTTTACCTCTGTATATGAAATCTTCATTGTTGTACACGCCCTGGCATATCGGATCATTTGTGAAATATAAACTCCATATGCGGTTGACTTAGGGATATTACTACTTAAATATGGAAAATAATAAGAGGAACAAATCCCTTAGATAAATAAGACGAATACATTTGACGTGTATATTACTATTTTTTAGATAGATAAGAGGAATACCGTTGACATGTGTTTTACTATTCTTTGGTATTTTGAATTCCGATGTGTCAGATTCGATGACTCAGCTGATTTTTTGACTTAATTTTTCAGTTCATATAACGTTTATAACTTCACACTTTTGAAATGTATATGCATCTTAGTTCACATGAATATTATGTGATCATGTTCACCTGCAGGAGTTGATGTGTCAGCTCTGTTGATGTAAAATCGTGAAAGTCAAACTAAATTATGCATTAATATCAAGTTAATTTCGGAACGTTTTGGCAGTGGTAGGGGAATACATTGTAAGCTTAAGAATTGAATTCCATTTGAAATTGTTATATCAATATATATATATATATATATATATATATATATATATATATATATATATATATATATATATATATATATATATATATATATAATAAAAATAATAATAATAATAATAATAATAATACAGAACGCATAAAGGTACATTCACACACTTGATTTTCACTTTTACGCAGATGCGAAATTCTAGACGAACTACCTGATGTAGACTATGTTCTAGTTCCTGTCGGTGGAGGAGGGATGATTGCTGGGATAGCCAGATATATCAAACAAGTTAAACCATCCACCAAGGTAATTTTTACCTTTATTGCTTACTGGGAGAAGTACGTCAGATTCATAACAATTATATATAGAATATATTTTTTTCGTTCCTTTATTTTTATGTCAAACAGGTATACAAAACCGGACGAGATAGTAATTCCCCATTCCTTGTTATTTTGACGGTAACATTTATTCCAGCTGAGTTTTACTTCATATTCACGGTTTGATATGGGTCGTCAGTTTAGCGTGCTCACTCATCTATGTATTGTCCATTGTTATACATCTAATTCTGTGTGTGCTTGTCTACTTTTAGTTGTTTATATATCTTATCACTTTGTTATCAACTGTTTATGTGATGTCATACCAATACTGGAAAAATATCAATAAATATACTATCGCCTCTGTGGCAGAGTGGTTATAGCATTGCGCTTTTAACCATGAAAAATCTCACTTCTAGTTTGATGTTTGTTTCACCCCATACACAACAATTTTTCAGTAATATAGTGGCGATCAGTGATCAATGTTGGAAGAGAGAACCCAAATACAATTTACTAGGAAAAGAACATCCAACTTTCTGCAAGTAAACTGGCAACCTTTCTCACAAAAATCAGCTTAGATTCTAGCGGGGCTCGAACTTGCATTGATCAGATTTGAGAGTATTGATGGCTCAAAACACGACCACTCAGCCATGGGAAGGCTCTCTCATATTTAGACAAGTCTGTGACCCAATGGAATTTTATTTGTTTTTGTTCGGAAGTTTGTCAACTTTCTTTTGGAAGGCCGGTGGTCTTTTCTCCGGTAGGTTTGAACCTGACTTTATTTCCACTATTGAAAACTAGCTACGACCATTTAAGTGAAGACGTCATCAAAACATTAATATTTAAAAGGTAGAAATATTGTAAACATAATAACAAAGTTATAATGCTCAAGACGATCGTTTCTCTCAATTAGACTTCATCAATTGGGCTCCGGTTTTAAATAGACTTTCTAAAGGGAAATCACTCGTCGCCGTTTTGCTAAAACACACGTTATTGTTGATGTGAAAGGTGGGTCTATAGATAAGAAACCATTAATTTCAACACGTGTTACAAAAACAATAATCAGTATTCTGCAAGAATGTAAAAAATCTAGAATACCGATGTATAAATCTCTTATCCAGGATACATATCTGGTAAAAAGAGAAATGGACAAACAACAGGTTTTGTCGTTTTGATATACCTGTTAAAATGACTTAACTACAACAAGATTATTATTATTATTATTATTATCATTATTATTATTATTATTATTATGATAATAATAATAATAATAATACTAATAATAATGATAATAATACTACATGTAATCTTTTATCTCTAGGTGGTTGGATGTCAGCCGAAAAATTCTAAAGTTATGTATGAATCCATAAGAGCAGGGAAGATTATATTTGAAGAGTCTTTTGAAACCCTTTCAGACGGAACTGCCGGTGGTATAGAAGAGAACTCGGTAATATGATTTTTTTCTTTTGAGAGTAATTGCAGTTAGTGATTCATGCAAAAAGCAAATGACAAAAATGTCACAGTCTATTCAGTGATGGGATTGCTTTAAAATTGTTAGATTGTCAACATATATTTTGTCACATAGATCGCCGTCTTTCAGTTAAAACTGCAGATGATTTTTTTCTCTGCAAAGTATGTATGACGACTTGAGAAAAATTTGGGTATACATCAGCATCATAATGTGGAACGAGTATGCAGTGTTTATACGAGAACTTTTAGTGCTGACACTTGCGGACAAAATATTCATTTAAATAAATGACAGAAGACATTATTCTTCTCTGGATTTCTCTGAGAACTCATATATTTTCTGTAACGATTAAATTTTGCGTTATCATTTTATTATGAAACTAAAGACCTTTATTACACTGTTTTCAGATCACATTTCCTATCTGTCGGGACTATGTTGACGAATGGATTCTTGTGGATGAAGACCAGATCGGGAAAGCTATTATTTTTATGTTACAGAAACACCATAAGGTAACTCCATTTATATGTGCCCCACTTGTATTTGCATATCATCTCATTACACTCATCAGAATCTTTAGTGGGGTCATATTACAATTGACATTCTGTTTGTTTGAATGGTGTTTACTCAACACTCAACAAGTTTTCAGTCATATGGTGGCTGCTAGGTTTTAATAGTTGACGGGAGAATGTGTTAACATTGAACCTGGGAATTCACAAACAGCCTTCTTCAGATTAATTCACAAACTTTCTAGCAAAATCAGTACGGGTTCCAGTGGACCTCGAACCCTGGCTTACTAGTTTGGAGACTTAGTGGACTTTAAATTCGATGTTCTTACCACTCGACCATAGAGGCCCAGCGACATTATGTGTAAAGTAATGAGTATCTCAATTGTCGCTACCTAGGCACATCAGAAGTTGTCTGTTATTTTATCATTATACATTCGTTTCTATATGTTATTTCTGATATATTATGTTGTTCTAAGAATAACAGATTTAATTGGACAATGGAAATGTTTCGTTTTGATTTAACATGGTTATTATAATTGTTGTTGGAGTCCACGTCACATTTATTATTCTAAACTGCGAGAGATAAAGACAAAACAACACTTGTTTCTATCTGTATCATCAGACTGCACGCGATCGTATTAGTGGATGGATTCAAGGAGTGTAGTCTGATTATATGTACAGAAACATTTGTGTGGATTTGTGGATTTAATACATGCCCCTTATTTATCTATATGTATACACAAATTTAAAATTCAATTAACGACGCCATAAAAAAAATTGGATGACGTGAATTCCATTTAGAAAAGTAGCTCCGGAAAATTTTCGTATGACGTTACGTATTGCATGGGCATATTAAACTCTGTTTTTTAATTATGTATTTTTATTGCAAGTATTTAAGATATATTTAAAATCTAAATTCTTTAGTCATTTTAAGTTTTATCTGTACATTCATTCTCATCATATATTTCACTCCTATGTAGGTTATTGAAGGGGCTGCCGGGACAGCAATCGGTGCCTACTTAAACAATGCGTCAAAATTCAGCGGGAAAACAGTGGCAATTATTTCATGTGGATCTAATATTTCCATGACAACACTGAGGAGTCTTATACAGAAGAACATCAAATAAAACATTTTATTTTCAATTTTTTATTTTTTTTTTTGTAATCCACATTCGCAGACAACGTTATTATGTATAATTTGGTATTATTCCATTGAGTTTAAAACAATATCAATATCGCTTGTTAACCATTAATTATATCCAAGCACTTTAGTGAAATCTGCCTCCTAGTGGATCCCAAACAGCCAATCCATTTTTGCAAAAATAATTACGTGTACTAATTGAAATAAATTTCCCAAATAAAATTAATTTTCATTCACATTTCTTTCGTTTACATGACGATCCCCTTTTTCGCCAGTATTTGTCTTGAATAATGTGCTTTGCTAACCACAGGCAGTGCTAAGTTCAGCTTTTCAATTTCAGAATTTAGGGTGGTTAAATGGGTGACACTTATGTTATTTGGTTTGTATTGAAATGTTCATCTCCGATCAAAAGCCTCCTGTCAAGCAGCAGAATATTATGTAACGAAAACTCAATGAATATCGTACAGGCCGTAGTTTGTACTGTTGGCCATAGATTTTGACTTAGCACGCCATGTTGTTGAAACTAAAAGTAAGTAAAAGCCACGAGAGGTTATCAAGAAAAGGGAAATAACAATTATTGATATTCGTTCACTTTGACTCTGAAATCACATACCTATATGTTCTAGTTTACTACTCATTTTCTTTATAGCCTTAATGTTCTTTTCTTAGGAATCTTATAGGTGCTAGATCTGTTTCAAATATATTTGAGTTTAGACAGCAGTGATTTTTATAAAAGAAAGTCTAGTACTCAAGATTTCTTTTTATCACAGATAGCACCACACCATTATGCAGCGTAAGACAATCCGATCATCTACCCGAATCAATTATTTGATAAAAGATACCAGTTATACACTAATACCATAGCCTTCTAAATCTGCAGACCATGCACTACTATCATATACTGACTACACTATTCTTTTTCGAGGTGGAGTGAGTATGACAATAAACAAAAAAGCGAAGTCAAGTTGAGATATGTTTATTATATATATATATTTTTTATATTTTGGCGATATGTGGCCACGGTTATACTCAGATAAAACATGGGAGCCAGTGCCCAAGTTGAGTCCTATGGGCATCCCCAAAACGATAAATATAAAAAATATGAAAATGTTTAAGTCTGAACTCGGTCGAACAGAGTAAACAGAATCAAATAAATATAAATAGCGTCTGCTAAGAAAATGAACCACCCAACGAGACTGATGAGCGAAATTGCCACATCACAGAATTGAATGAATCAAAAGGGTATGACATCTAGCCCAATCTCAACCACTCTGAGCATCTGCGCAATGTACAGCCGTGACGATCCTTGTATAACCGGTGATTATCTGAAAATTTAAAAAGCTAACAGCAGTAACAAATATAAATAAAATTTCAAATAATATAAATATAAATATTGTAAGGGGAGTGAGGGTAGACAATTTTCAGGTGAAAATAAATGTGTCGCACTGTGATAATTAGATTTAATTGATATTTACTAAGTCTTCTTATATAGAATGCTTACTCAGCTCAGTAAAGGTAGAAAATATATAAATCAAGCTTAAAGTTTAACTGTCTATGATAAGATGAAAGTGACCAAAATATTCATTGTCAATGTGTTATAACACACACACAACACACACATACATATATAATTTGTTAAATCAGTGGCCTATATATATATGTATATATATATATATATATATATATATATATATATATATATATATATATATATATATATATATATATATATATACATTGGTATGTCCAATCAATTAATTCCCTGTAATGGTCCTCTAAACTACGTCATGTCTGTTGAGAGCATGATTTTCTATATAGGACTGTACAAGTTAATCAGTTTACAATAATCTTTTACTTCTTATTAAGGGATATATATTGTTAAACCGATAAATTCGCCTTGTGGTGGTTTTCTGATACAAAAATATCACAATTCAAGCTTTTGATATCCACAAAATATACACTTCACAAATATACACTAAACAAGTCATATTAGCTCACCTGAACTAAAGACTAAAGTGAGCTTTTGATCATTATTTTGATTACCCAACGTCCGTCGTCTGTCGTACATACACGAAGCAAGTACTCAATATCATCTCCCAAGTTTTATTGTTCAGCGGGATTGGGTCAGGGATGGATTCAGGGTGTTTCTTTTACAGCGTTAAAACGCGGCTGTTGCCTAGTAATGTCTACAATAAAATATCAAATATATGGGACGCGTTCACATAAGTATGGTGTTGATGAACAGTTTAAAAATACACATGTATGTTCTTCTTCTGTTGTTTGTCGAAATTGAAGTGATATTAAAGATTATCCTCCTAGCGGACTTTATGTACTTGAATATTGATTTCATTTTACTACCAATATGCACCACGTGACAAACTTATGTGTAGCTTTATCTCTATTATACAAATGAAATTCAGTTGGGTGTGAAAGTAATATAGAAGATCGCAATACATCTGTAGATGTTAACGTTGCGTCAGATGTGTCATTTTGATATACCGGGTACGCCCTGTAACGACCAAACGTAGCATTAATCTATGTAATTCTTCCAGGTCACTAGTTTAGTGAAGACTATGTAACAAAATAAAACAATAAAGTAAAATTAAAGAAGTACCAATGGTAATAAAACTCCAAGTCCATTAGAATACAAAAAATGAATATAAAAATTATCTCAACATGAAGAACAATCGCTAACCAAAATGAGGTGGGAACAAGTGTCCGGAAGTAGTCAGCGTCCCCTGTGCGCATGCTACAATCGCACATGGTAAACTCTAGAATTCAGTGAAAGTAAAAGTGGCTGAACAAGTACCAAAACATAATAATGGTAATGAAATAAAAGTTGATACTTTATTAATTTTACACATATAACTTCTTGAACAAATCATTACAAATCTTTTCATCTTTGCTTTTGATCGTGTATGTAAAATGAAAAATAACTATTTAATAAGATATTATTCATCTTCCTTATCTCAGCATTGCCTTATATGTTCGTAAGTATTAAGAATCCAATGGGCTGAAAACCTCTTGATGTATTTGTTTGTTTATTGTCGTTTAACGTCCCACTCAAGAATATTTCACTCATATGGAGACATCACCAAATGCCGGTGAAGGCACTTTTGGCCACTTAGCAGTGAGGATTCTTTAACGTGCCGACACCTACTATGACACGGGACCACGGTTTTTACTCTCTCATCCGACAGACAGGAAACCAACCTGCCACCTGCTGAACTCTAACTCTAACGACCTTATGATCAAGAGTCGAGCGCGCTACCGACTGAGCCAGGCCGGCTCACCTCCTGAGATGTGAAATGTATCATTTTAATATACCGGGTACGCCCTGTAACGATCAAACGTAGCATTAATCTATGTAATTCTGTAATCAAAAGGAGTTTTGTTGGGTGTTTTTCTTAAATCTTATAAAATACTAAATGATTAACCATTTAAGAATTGCAGCCTTTTGGAAATTTCAGAGTTCTGGGGTAAAACAATAAAAAATAACAAAAGTCGCTGATATTGAACAATATCAATTAATCCTTCTGTTATTACAATTTTTATAATGAGTTTAAAGGTTGTATGACAGATATCTGTTGGCCCGTTAAAATTTTTGTTTATAAAATGTGGTATTCTGATGCTGTATGTTTGCTTCGTGTTATTTCATTGGTTAAAATCACTGCTAGTTTTTGTTTTTACATATGACGTCACACAACGTTCTGCTGACCCACTTCGATGTACTTGCTGAACATTTATGTTTACATACATTGTAATACAATACATATCGAAACATTTCTCATTGTCTAGAAATCGTTGCTTAAAATACGAAACATAAAAACTATATCGTATCACACGTATCGGTATAGAAATTAACAAATCCATATTAGAAATCAGTGACTATTTTTAGGCGCATCAGTATACTCAACAAAGTAATTTGGTCATAAATAAAGGTAGGAACCAGTAGTATGGCAACGTTTCAAGTCGTTTTTGTCATTAAAATGTGCAGGCATTAGAATAGAGTTACCATGTGACTGTTTTACAAAAACTGAAAAGGTATGTCAGGGCTGACGCCTCGTGGTGAAACTTTATTTCTGACAGGGTAATCGCCGATACCCTGTCAGATGTTGTAAAACAGTCACATGCTAACCTTAAATTTGGAAGAAAAAAATAATGAAATTTTTAAAGCAAATTATTAGCTTTCACAACTTAAACCCCTAGTTTTTTCTGAAACGTTATCAAAAATGTTACAAAATGTTCCCTGTTAGCCTTTAACCGAAATACAATGTATTTATTACTTTGCAGTATCATATCTGTGATCTCTGGTTGTCCCGTTCTGTGTATCTCAACTGCAGGACACCAGCCTTTGTGAGTTTTCTTACATTTGTCAAAGGGACATGAACTGTGTGTTTTGTTAATTCCTTTCCTTTCTACTTAGAATGATATACAATAACATAAAAGAGATATACACAGGCATAAAATTCTTATATTTCTATGTATTTTGTCAAAATTGATTCAGTAACCCAATTTGGCAATTAATAACTTGCAATTGATTAATTCAACCTTACTATTTGTATGCTTACCACACTGGACCTGACCTAAGTTTCACAAAATATATAGGAACATAAAATTTGTTATGCCTGTGTATAGCTCTTATGTGTTATTGTGCATCAATTACAAGTAGTAAAAGTAGAAATAATTCGTTTTGGTAAACAAAACTAATACTCCTTTAAGTATTATGCAGTGGAATTATTTAATTTCTATAAGACGTTTTCAAGTATGACATAAATACAATAAAACTAGATCAATATTCTTAATGCAATAAAACTAGGTCAATATTCACAATGCAATAAAACTAGGTCAATATTCGTAATGCAATAAAACTAGGTCAATATTCGTATTGCAATGAAACTAGGTCAATATTCGTAATGCAGATAAACTAGGTCAATATTCGTAATGCAGATAAACTAGGTCAATATTCGTAATGCAAAAAACTAGGTCAATATTCGTAATGTAGTAAAGCGAGGTCAATATTCGTAATGCAATAAAGCAAGGTCAATATTCGTAATGCAATAAAGCTAAGTCAATATCCTTAATGCAGTAAAACTACGTCTATATTCGTATTGCAATGAAACTAGGTCAATATTCGTAATTCAATAAAACTAGGTCAATATTCGCAATGCAATAAAACTGGGTCAATATTCGTATTGCAATAAAACTAGGTCGACATTCGTATTGTAATGAAACTAAGTCAATATTTGTAATTCAATAAAACTAGGTCAGTATTCGCAAAGCAATAAAACTAGGTCAATAATCGTAATGCAATAAATAGGTCAATATTCGCAAAGCAATAAAACTCGGTCAATATTCGTAATTCAGTATAGCTAGTTTAATTTTCGTAATGCAATAAAAACTATATCAATATTCGTAATGCAATAAAACCAGATCAATATTCGTAGATTTCAATGTAAATACAATACAATAAAAATATGACATTATTGGTAGATTGGAATGTTTAATGGCGTAAACCATTTTCAATTTTTTTATATTAATACTTTAGATTTTCTAGATTTCACGAACCTTGGATTTGAATTTAAAGGTTGTTTTACATCACACCCAACATTTTTTAGTTATATGGTTATATTGACCCAGTTATAATGATGAAGGAGGAAACCCGGTTACAATGTACCCTGGTAGAGACTACCAGCCTACCGCAAGTAATCTGACAAACTTTCCTAAAAAATCAGCTTGGGATCCTAAGGGAACTCAAACCTGCATTGACAGGAAGACAGACATTGGAACATATAGTACACTTCCGTATATTTAATTTTATTTATATTGCATATTGTATCTAGACAAATATTCTGACTACTATTTCAAGTCTCAGAATCATTTCAAATATGCTTCTCATGTTATAGAACTGAACAGTCTGTTTGAAATCTGAAATGAAAGTAAATACTAATTATATTGATACAATATCTTCTATTCACTTTCTGACCATGATTTGTTTTTAACGGTAGTCTGTTATATTGGATTGATGATTCAGTTATTTATGTCATATTTAGGAATATTCGTATAATCTTTGATACGGCCACTCATGTTTGCTACTGAAATATGGTCAATAATTTGGTCTTTTCTTGACCCTGTGATACATGGTTAATTAGTGGTTTGTTCTTTTGAATCTTCGACCCAATTCTGTCGTTCACCGGACGCGAATATGCCATAGACGACTGCCCCGGCAACAAGTACCGAACCGGAAATGGTGAAAATAGTTTGCCAAACGTCAATGCTCTGTTGAAGACAATGAAAGTTCGAAGGTTTTATTATTGATAATTTTACAAAACAAAATGAATAAATGATATAGGCTTAGCACTGAAATAAGTAAACACATAAATCATATAGTACTACGATATCCAAACAAGTAAACATTTAAAGTCGATTATTATAAATTCGTAAACAATAAGCTAATTAAGATAGGTAACAATTTAAGAATGAAAATAAATTCCAGTTATAAATGTATGAAACTTTATTTTTGTATGAATTGATAAGTCTCAAGTTTTGTTATGTAGTGCTCAGTACTTGGTACAATAGATATCAACTACAGTAAAACCTCGTTATAATGCCACCAATCCAAATTAGGCATTACAAAGGGGTTTGGCGATATTTTTAGGGAAACCTTAAATTAAATTATATGGCAAATTGAAAAAGTGGATATTCAAAAGTTGTTACGTAAAGTCAGGGGCATTATAAAATGTTTCACTGTAATCATAGTGTTACCTTGGGGTTTAATGTTCCAGAAACTGCAGTGTTCACAACGCCTCCCAAGGTACCTAGTCTATAAAACCCTGTCAGTATACTGGCATACTGGGGAGCGAGATCAAGTGGATTGACTTGATAACCGGATACAGACAATCCACTGAATGCAATACCAACACAAAGAACAATTACGACTATTTCCTGTCTTTCTATATATCCCAGGCTAAATATGCAACATCCCTCGACTCCGAAACCTAGAAAATATATTAATATGGTCGGGATAAACATTATAGACTTTGCAGTCGATATTCCAAAAGTACCTCCGAGTACTTGTTTTTTTTTTTACCAAATTTGGTTTTTCATAATCACAACCCATATCGTTATACATGTATTAATATCGCGTGGGTATTTTCTTCTACGTCATAACAAGTGTTTCTGCATACTGAAGCACTTAAATTAAACCGAACGAGTATACAGATAGTACCTAACGATAAAATTAGATTGAAAGAAAGGTGTGAGACTAAATATATACATTTAGGACTTAAACAATCGACATGCTTAAACATTTGTCTACGTTTACTTTTACACATGATCATCTAAATTACGACGGTTCTACATTGTATGATTTGCACTCTGCTTCTATTATCAGTTACGTACTGCTGTAAATTAACATGACCAGATTTCCATGAAATTAATATCTTTATAAAATGACAGACCGTTATGTATTTACTTTATTCAAAAAACATTTCCCGCCAAAATGAGACAAATAAAATCATCATTTGACATTCTGCAATGAAAGATATTAAATGATCAGATATTCGACAACCTTGGCCAACCACCAATCGGTCTTTCACTGATACATTGAACCGTTGACAGCGCCTGCAGCTGTTGTGTTTAATATGAGTAATCCGGCACAGAACTCTTGACTGCTTCTTCTGCTATATGTTATTTAGGAACTTTGACTGGATTGATTCTAACTCAATACGTCTCTTTGGTGCATGCACATTGATACGAACACAAAATACAGAGATATATATCAAGAGGGAATTTATACATGCAGTCGGCAATATTTAACGGGAACAGTCGTACACTTATAAATTAGTCTACGAAATATATGGCTGATTTGTGCTAATAATGAGTATGGATAATACTACCTATATTAACATTTTAATTAAATTTTTTGCGACAGCATCAAGAGCACACGAATGCATTTGGAGAAACAATATTTAAACTGTCTTTTGTTGTTTTACATCGTTTATACTGCTTTAAAATATCATATGAATGGGAGGTTAAATAATTCGGTGGCGAAAACAGCCTTATTACAATGTACATTTAATTTGTCTATAAAGGTTACTCAAAAGAACAGACAAAAGTTGTCGTTATAGAGATGTTACCTTTATAAACGAAGTTTATTTTCTTACAGTTTACAAAGTTTATGTTTGAATGACCTTTCAAGTCAGGCGCTCCTTATACAAAGATAATCTTTAATGCAAGTTTGACTGTACCCGGACAATGATCACCGATTTTCAACAGAAAGGGCCGATAGGGCTTGAAACGCTTCTGGATTAAGGAGAGATTTCAAACTTGGCATTGGTTACCACAAACTTACCTGAAGATCTCAATATGTCAATTATGTTGGATGCAAATCTACAATTCAATACGTACATGTATATTTTTCATACCTACGCACTGAGCAATCTTTCGTCCAACCGTCGTACTGACCAGTTGTGATTTTAACAATATGTCAATCAGAATTCCACCTGCTATTGTCATCATTGTCGCAAATACTGATGGTAGTGCAGTTTCGAGGCCAATCTATACCAAATGGAAATGTTCATGGTTAATAAAATGACACTAAACAGTTGCCTATCGGTAGAATGTTCATCCTACTGGTTCCTACCCTATGAAACATATACGTTTTTTTCTAATTAGGACGTCGCCGTCGCGTAGTGTCGATCAACAAAGAACTAACAATGGAGTGAAAGAGTCGCTTGAATGAGTTTTCGAAATATCATAAACATATCAAAGTTATAGTTTTGCAAAAAGGTAAAAACAAAACTTGTTTCCAACAGTTTTTGTCAATAAATCAGTTGAGCCATCTTCCCAAGTGTAGGTTTTCCTATCACCTTACTTACTCCATCACACATCTTGACCGATTACTTATCAAATTTAGTGGTCACTGGTGGTGACATCTAGCGCCGATCTAAAATTTCACTTTAATTGACCCGCAACTGACCCCTGCCATTATTCATTGACAAGACACATGACTTGCTTGCACGTCGCCATTATTCATGTGGTCGATGTGTGATCGATTGTTCGACGCGTTCTGATTGGATCAGTAGAAGGTGTGTGAATAACGGATTGGATAGGAGTACCTTGACTTGGGAAGATGGAGTTGAGTTTTAATTGAAAAAAAAAATAGAATGGGTATCGTCCAATAGGTTATGGTGAAAGCATTGTAAATTGGTCTAAGAATCACCGCAATTAAAAGATGAAGCTCTATCTGTACGGACTGCTACTTTAGTATGATAATCAGCTTGCAAAATGCAGTTACTAGTTTTATGTATGCATTCATGGACTCTTATATTATACACACATAGCAATGTTAATTTTGCGAATCATGTCAAAACAAATGCTCAAGACGAAACGATCGTTTTTGTCAATATGACGTCATCAGTTGAGCTCACATTGAGAATAGATGTAGAGTTCCTAGAAATAAGGAAACGATGTTCAAGAACATACACATGGACTAAATATAAAAAATCTCAGATACCAAAGTATAAATCAATAGAATGTCCAGGCCATAGATACATTTGACCTTTGTGTGCATAAAATTGGACAAACACGTTGACCTCTGGAAACGAAGATTAGAACTATTATCAGGTGCCATGGAGGAGTAAGCATCCCCTGTGTCGACGGTCACACAGTTCAAGTCCAATGAAACAAGTGAGGAGTTTATCTAAAGTCACAATTGGTACAGACAGGTCTCAACAACCGCCAACGAAAAGGCATACTCTAACATTTCAAGAGTAGTGAGTAGTCGCAAACAAGATATTATCCGACAGTAGAAAATTTTGCGGAACGTTGACATTAAACGCGGTTTTCGATATTCCCTGTAGTATAAGATGAACAGTGAGTTTTTACCTACTGTTTATGAAAACTTCATCAATGTTGTGCACGCCCTGGCATATCGGATCATTTGTGAAATATTAAACTCCATAATACCAAATGACTGAGGGCTATTACGATACTTAAATGTGGAAATTTTACGATCAGGGAAAGCCGAAATCGTCGCGTTTTTTCTAAAGAAAGCTTAGTTGCCATTTTCCCGTAATCTGTCTATATTAAGTAAAACGTTTAAGAGTGAAGCGTGTGTGCTTTATTATGTTGTATCTTTAATAGCTGATCGAATTTGGAGACTGAATTCATAAATTCCTTTGTATTTAGATGAATTGTGAACCGCCTACAGTCTAGGTTTATGCTGTACACGCGCTGGCAAATCGGATCCACCATTTGTGAAATATAAAGTGGTCCATATGCGGGTGACTGACATAATGGATAGTTACAGTACTCAAAATGTGGTTTCTTTACGATGGGAAAGCATCAATTGTCGCGTTTGTGAAAAGCTTAGTTGCCATTTTCCCGTCTGGTGTTTATATTAAGTAATATGTCTAAAAGTATGAAGCGTGTGTGCTTGATTCTGTTGTAAATCTTTAATTTCTAGTTCGCTAGGATATTTTCGCATTGACATATGTCACCATGCCAAAATTGTCAGTATTAATTGACAAAACGTCGTCGATATATCTAAATGTCAAATTAAAGGACCGCTAACAATAATTAATCTATGAAAATTTTCAATCCATGTCTCCAATATTGTATACACCAATGAGATAAGTGAAAACTGCGAACCGACATAGTTTATTTACGTAGTACATTTGACCTTTGTGTGCATATAAGTCATTTGTTTTAAAATGCTGTTGAGCTTCTAAGGTCGAATGATTAGAACATCGCGTTAAAAACCACGAAGAAGTCTCTCATATGTGGTCAGCGTACGTTCGAGACCCGCTGGAGGCTAAGCTGATTTTGTGAGGAAGTTTACCAGTGTATATGCGGAAGGCCGCTGGTATCATTTCGGGTAAATTGCCACCAGGCTTTCTCCCCACCATCAAAACAGGCCGCCTCATATAACTAAAGCAACTTTGACTTTTGAGTACAAAAACAATAAAACAAAAACAAACCTGAAAATTTGTGCTTTTCACTGAGATGAAGATGTCATGTAATATTCGTTGGGAGATTCGATTTATTTGCTTCACCTTTTGGTAATTGTCGTTTAGGTCGGAACAGAATGAATCCCGATTTTACTGTATAAGCACAGAAATTTGATTATTAATATCCGTTTTTGGGGGGATGGGGGTTCAAAATTAGTTCATTTTACGATTTAATTTTTACCTCAGCAATGTTTGTTGTAAAAGCAATCTTTAAATACTGTGGTATTCCAAACAACATACATGAATACATCCAATTCCTACAGAAACTGCTGAATAATACAGACCACATTGGTAACGATAAACAAATTTTACGCCATGGAATTTTTCCTGCCTGTATTAAAAGAAAAAAAAGTCATGATAGAATCAAATCAATAGGATGAAAATATGTATACTAATACTTTGCAGAAAGCTTCAAAATATTCGAAATTTTTCATCATATTTCCAACTGCATTTTGTACATATTTCTTTCTGTCTTATATTAGTTAAACAACGACAACATATTTTATTCACAGGTTGAAGAAAAGCATATAAGACATCTATAGTATGTACAAATGTAACGGCGATAAATTAAATTCATAACAGTGGACTCACGGCGGGTGTGACCGGTAAACAAGGAATGTTTACTCATCCATGGCACCTGATCCCACCTCTGGCTTTCAAGAGGTCCGTGTTTGTCCAATATCACCAGATCTGTATATGTATTTTGGACATCCTTGACATGTATACGTTGGTATCGGAGTTTTTATATATCGTTTTAAGAATAGATCTAGGCTGTTTTGCATAACTATGACTTTGGGTAATATGACTTTGTTTGTAATATGACTTTGTTTGTAATATGACTTTGGGTAATATGACTTTGTTTGTAATATTTATTAATATCACTTACAATCCTGTGAGAACCTGGCTGAACGAGTGGTCCTTCTCTTTCGAACAGTAATTTCTCATACCTGCCAATTCCTGAATGCTGTGCAGGTGTATCGTACACAGATATTAACCATATACCCGACCAAAGAACACCACTTCCACCTTAAACAGACGGTAAACATGTTTATGAAACATATGAATGTATACAGACGTGTATAAGCCACAGTTAAGTGACGACTTAATAAATCCACCGATGCGTCGCAGACCTATCAACTAGTCTCTAAAATTATTACTCCCTATTCAATAATTGATCTGTTTGAATAGACTAAATACATATATCAAGAAAGCGGTTTAAATTTATATTCTTGCAGCGCCTAAATATGTTTTGTTTACTATCCCATTTCGATATTTGTTTGATATTTATTTAAAATAATATATATTATTTGAACATATAAATAATAAAAACGGTCATCTCTATATCTGACAATTATTTTAAAAGTTAGAACTACTGAAAACAGACGATATGATGAAAATGATTTTATTACAATTGGCGCGCGCTCTCTCTCCAATTTAAGAATCGTGTTCAAATGATATCAAAACAATTATTTGTTATAAATGTTGATCGATATTTGAAATATTGACAAATATAGAATCAGTATTTTTTCAATTCATTTTCAATCAAACACATAAATTTGAAAACACGGCGGGAAATGCACTACCACGATTTTTATTATACTATGTAAAAGATTCGGCAAACTTGGGCAAATATTTATATTTAGCATGTATTAAGAAAGATTTATGAATACTTATTTATCTATTGATTTATGTATTTGCATATATACTCTCCTTGTGTGACATATGTATATATTCTGTTGTATTATATTTCTGATGAGTCGTATGACTCAAAGGCAATAAAGGACTGAACTGAACTATGCTAAAATATCTGAAACAATCTGTAACATTGCTCGACTTGTATTCAGTTTTGCATTGGTCAGATGGGCAATTATCAATAGTAGTAACAATAAATAAAAAGTCGTTATGTGTGTGTTTGGTTTATATTTTAATTGTTAATTTCGTTTTGGTAGTTTTATAATTAGTTTTAGTTCTACAATTTTCTTGAGGTTAACGAATCGTTTTTACAGATCATGGCAAGGATTCAATCTTAAATTATTTCATTTGAGCGTAACTGTAAGCTCACACACACAGTGGATGTCAAGAGGGGGAATGCTTACTCCTCCCTGACACCTGATTCCACCTCTGGATTCCCAGAGGTCTGCGTTGGTCCAAAATTCACCCGATTTGTGTGTTGCCTCCTTAACCTTCTTTCGATTAGTACTTTGGTATATGTGATTTTCGTATTTGCTTACTATTATAGTTTAATATAATATTATCTCACCGTAAATGTATACACTAGCATTCCGGGAAACAACGCATGCAGTAATCCCTGACACAGCAAATGCAAGTGCTGGACTAAAGTATGTTCCTTAAATGTAAAAAGAAATTTTATTATTATAATAATTATTGTAATTACTATAATAATAATTATTTTTACTATTATTAGCACTAATATTATGAAAAGCAGGTTAGAAATCATAACGTACCTGCAGTTATAACAGCTATCATTCTACTTTTTTCTGACTTTGGTGCCCATGCTGATATGACTCCAACTAATGATGGTAGTATACATCCCTGTCAACAAGGTGCTGCATGTTAATACTGTTAGATACTTTATATAGGAAATGTGATGAAGCATTCAATTACGGTTAACATTGGTGACAGTGTATACCAATCAGTTATCAAGTCATGTCTAAAATAGCTGCTCCATTCTCTTTACACATTGTTCTTCACTTATTTCTATATTTTTTCTATGACCTATATTAGATGTTTGTAGTAGAGTAGTAGTGGTAAAGTTTTATTTTATAGAAGTAGTATTTGTTGTGGCGGTGTTGGTAGTAGAAGTCTATAGCAGACAGTAATAGCACAATTTAAATTTGAATATCGTTTTCAATTTTCAGTTATATGTTGGCGGCCAGTTTTAGTATTCAGCTTAAGTTCCAGAGGGGTTGAAGCCTGCGCTGACTAGAGGTCATAGAATATTTAATTGGTCAATGCTCTATGTTCTAACTATGAGGTGTCATATAGAGAATCTTCCCCAAAGAGAATCTTCCCGCCCCCTGAAAACTCTCTACATAGAAAACCTTCCCCCGGAAAATTTCTAGATACAAAATCTCCCCCAGAAGGAATACTATATAGAAAACACTCTCTCCCGTAGGAAGTTTTTCTTTATAGAGAATATCCCCCTTTTACAGAAAATGTTCACCTCGGGAATTTTTATATTGAAAACTTTCCGCCTCAATCCGGAAAATATTAATAAGTCTGATCACTAATTATTTTTAAATACAATATATTGAAAAAATATGCTGAATGTAAATCCCGCATGTTTGCCCATGTGAATTTATTAGAGACGTACTGACTTATTTAGAACAGATACTTTCTCATTTATGCTATTCAAACTTATAAGCGTAATTATCACATATTTTGACTGTTATTATATATGTTGTACTCTGTTTCACTAAGTGAAATGTTGAGTTGCCTTTTCGTTGGCGGTTGTTGAGACGTCTGTACCAATTGTGACGAGGATACACTCCTCACTTGTTTCATTGGACTTGACTGTGACCCACGGCGGGTGTGACCGGTCGACAGGGGATGCTTACTCCTCCATGGCACCTGATCCCACCTCTTGGTTTCCAGAGGTCCGTGTTTGTCCATTTTTACCAGATTTGTATCTATGTCCTGGACATTCTATTGATTTATACTTTGGTATCTGAAATTTTTATATTGTATAAAATCAATTTTTAAAAATGGACCCTAAAAGTTATGTTGGTAAATCATTTTATGTCTTATTGAGTTACATATTGAGTAAAATTATCAAAGTCAAATAAATAGGCATTGTCGGTACTTCTAAGAGTTTGACCTTTCTTGGCCGCAAATATTCTATAAATGAGCCGATTATATAAGAATATTCTTAGTTTTATATTAAATCAACAAAAAAATGATAAGAAAATTAGAAGATCAATAATACAAAAAGAAAATTGATTATGGTTACTTAATTTAATTTTGATATCATCCGCAACAGAGAATTGTGTTAATTGCACTATTTGGTTTTTTTTTTGTATTGCATGTATTTACAGTTCTGGATCATAGTTTGAATAAAATATCTATTTAGCTATAGCGGACATAAAAATAAACCTATAACGGACTGGTGGGAAAATTTTCTATTGGGGGGATCTCTATGACACCGACAACGGATGGTTGGTGTAGTAGAATTCAGACTTTTAGAAAATGGAAATATAACACAATGAATTATAAAGCAGCAGTGTTTGTATAATAAAATCCAACAACCATTTAAAATAAAGGTTAAATAGAAAGAACAATCATATTTTAGTCTACAGGATACAAGTTAATGTGCAAAATACTTGTAGATTATCTTACGTCAAAACACCCTTTAACAACTCTGATGACAAACACCAAAAACACGTGTGCTTCTATTGCAGTTGGGATTGCAAGTAACAAAACACTGCTCATTAGTATGGCAATACCACAGACCCTACAACAGAAACATCATGTTGGAGTTTTGTGTTAATTTAGAAGGTTCCTGTTATCTTAATCAAAAGCAACTGACTGAAAAGAATTCCAAAAGTAAAACTGAAGAGGAGTATTAATACATCATCGAAACTTCAAGTTCATTAGAATGCGACAGATAGGATACAGTAATGGCCTCAACATTAAGACCAATTGCAAATAATCGCAAACGGTAGGGGACAAGATATCGGAAAGGAGTCAGCGTTCCCAGTTAGCATGCCTCACCTGTCGCAAATGATATACAGTAATACAACACAGAACCAATGAGTAAAAAAAATATCAGAATAAATATTTTAAAGATATATATGGAATGGAATATTTGGCTATAATATATGCAATGGAACATCTGGTATAATTGACAGATGAAAGTTGTTCAAGACATTTTATAAGGGAAAGCAACTGTCATTGGACGTACATTGAGTGTTAATTATGATTGTGTTTTAAATTATTGCCCATCACCAAAATGTCAAGGAGAATGTCGTCAGCTTCAGCTAAAATGTCACTTAATAACATCTTTAGGTAAAATGTCACTTAATTTGAACTCTGCGATGTCGACAATGCAGTAAAGTACGCCTGTCATGACACGGGACCTACGTTTAAAGTCTGATTCGGGAGATACCCGTAACTTTCACTTCGTAGGCTGAACGCTTGGCAAAGGAACAATCACTGCCACATGTCTTTGACATGACCCGGTATTGAATATCGAATCCAGGACCTTCTGCGTGCAAGTACTGTCCAAGTGACCGATAAGTCTTCTGAAGAATTGTTTACAGAGCAATATAACTGAAAATAAATAAATATATATATATATATATATATATATATATATATATATATATATATATATATATATATATATATATATATATATATATATATATTTATCATATACAAAGAACAGAGTGCATATTGGACGGGGAAATAAATCATGAACTTCTACATGCTATCAAATTACGAAATGGTTTCTTATGACGTTACTATAATCATAGAAATTAAACATGCAATAATTATTATTCAATACAAACCTTGATTCTTTAGTTTAATTGCCAAACACATTAAACATTGATTAATGGATTCAATACTTCGTATTTTAAAATGTCTGGTAGTGAAATTTGAAATTCAGTAAAACACAGCGATTCGTACTTACATTTTTGACGAACATCTTGCGGCCAGATAACCACCTAGTATTTGAGTAGAAAATAAACTGGCAAAATATGAGCAATGGACACAAAATCTACTAGATATTGCGTTGATGACCCTGAGACCAAAGTACTGTTCATCGCATTCCCTACAAATCTTCAACACTAACATATATATATAAAAGTTCTATAGTTTTTGAGCTATTTTGAGTTGAAATTTTCAAATTGAGCTGTGACCTGACCAATAACATAGTCACATATGTTCTTCTGAAGAATTGTTATACAGAGCAATCAACACTAACTGAAAATAAATAAGATATGTTATTCAGCTCATACAAATATAACATATATATAAAAGTATATATAATAGCTATACCTTTCATATGACCTATATATATACAAATCTTCAACAGTAACATATATATAAAAGTTCTATAGTTTTTGATATATATATACCTTATATCGGATACCTTGAAATTTCACACGTATGTTCTTCAATAATAATAATATATAAAAGTAATAATAAATAATAATAATAATAATAACCTATCCGATGACCATGTATGAATATTTTTCAGCCTATTCTCTACAAATCACTCATGTATATGTCTATACTAAAAATCTGATAGTTCTAGAGATATTGAGATTTTAAATTTTCAAAGGTCTCTGTGACCTTGACCTTAAGTCACGTGACCTTGAAACTTTTTGTAGAATGATACCAAACTGCACTGGCTATGTAGCTTTATTCATGTGATGATGGATGTAATAAATTTGATAAGAGAATTTTTTAGGGAATCACAATCTACCAGCAGAGAGACCACCGGTTTGCCCTAAGTAAACTGACAAACTTGCTCACAAAGTCAGCTTACGTTCCAGTAGAATTAGAACCTGCTCTGCCAAGAAGTTAAAGACTTCATGATAAAAAACGCAATACTCTCTCTACTGGGATATGGAGGTTCCGTATGATTAGTAAAAAATTGAAATGTAGTATTGATGTTTGTGATAGCTGTTTGGTTCATCTATTTGCTATAAGGTGCAGGACCGCTATGTGTCATCGATATATCAGTCACTTCCCCCTGATACTTACCAGTAACTATGGGATATTGGCTCGCGCTTGATCGTGCACAAATACGATATCACAAATCTGGTGTTATTCGCGAATCGTACAGCAAAAACAACTATTAATGTGTCATACAAATCTCTCCTATGTTTTTATCTACTAGTATTGATTCTCTCTGGTCAGTATCGTATCCCTGACGCAGTTGTCTTTTAAAAAGTTAAACAACACGAGCAGATGTTCAGTGGAACCTCGCAATGAAGACCACATAACTGAGTCAAAGTGGTCTGATTAGTGAGATGTGTTTGTAGCTGAGGTTCTGTACATATTTTAAAACTATTCATTCAGAGACTGGAAATTAATGGTCCGAAATGTAAGGTAGTCTCTTACGCGAGGTGGTATTTAGACGATATTCCACTGTAAATGATTTAAACATGTTTTATTGAATATTCATTTTTTAAAGGTTTGGGTACAAGTTCTGACAACTTACTAGGCCCTCTCCAGATAATACAATATATAATAATAGTATATAATGAAAGGGTTAAAACTGTGGGACGTCACTAATCCTCTGGAGAATAAGCGGGGTATTGAACTTGTTGAAATATTATCTTGTGTTTGTGTATTGTATCTTGGTATTTAAGATGTAAACCTAAAATGTAAACATAGTAAACATAGAGTGTCTAACATGTATCTACACAGTAAAATGTAGATACAGTGACACAAAGTTATACGACTTATATACACGGTATACGACAGAAGTGTGTAACACAACTCTATGAGACTTGCGGGATGCAGATAGTATAAATAAGGCATTCAGAGAGAATAAGTAAAAGAACTACAGAATTGTTATTACTATAATCAGTTTTAGATTTTATTTCGTAAAATTTAGGTGATCCTGACCACACCCCGGGCTCAACGACTGGCTCCTTCTACCAGTCGCAATGGCAATGACCTCATGGTGGCTGCAAGGTCTGGCATTACCTCAATTCCGGTCTGACATCACTTAAGGTATGACGTCATAGGCAGCTCTATAGCATTTATCAATCAGAAGTCAGGATTCTGATGACATCATCAGAAACCGTTAAAAAGCACCACTGGCGGCACAATTCTAATGGCGCGCTATGGAGCTGCCTATTACTACCACCACTTTTATTTTTTCTGCAATCTTCAAATAAGCAAGACTTTTTCAATGTTTACAATTCTATACCATCGATATTCGAACATTTGCTGTAGCAGCATTATTTTTTCTTTAATCTTACCTTACATTACAAAAAGTTGTTTGTGATTTGAACGCCACACCATCACAAGCGGTCTCACAGTGTTTTAAAATGTCGCGGGAATTTGTTATATATGAGTTTAACTTTTTATTACATTTTTTATTAAATTTATCATCTATTATCTATTATTTTTCATTGATTTTACTGCATTTTGATTGGTGTAATGAAAAATATGATATATGATATTAATTAATCCCATCTATAACGTAATGATAGAGGGCGAAGCCCTCATATATGTAGAGAAGCACAAATTGTTATTCCTACTACATCCAGGGACCCGTACTACTAATGGTAAAAATTCTGCTCACATCGGGAATTTGCGCGAGACATAAACAAAATGTGGGAATTGCAAAGTCATAACTAGCGCATTGCAAAGGAGGTAATAAAGTGACGTATTAGCAAACGTTTTGCAGACTGAGACTAGGCCATAACGCCTAGGGCTGTACATTGAACCCGATCACGAAGCGCATCCATTATTCGGTTAATGTGAACTGCACGAAGTGATAGATACGCCGGGATAGAGTAAAATATATAGCTTGAAATAAAATGTTTCATTTAATCCATGACTAATAAATAACACATATATTCTATTTAAGTTTTAACACCAAGGAATCAGTCAGCCACTCGATATTTTATTTAGAACGATGAGTGAATGACCGGGACATTTACGTGATGTTTGTTTGTTTGTCGTGTTTAACGTCCCACTCAAGAATCTTTCACTCATATGGAGACGTCACCAAATGCCGGTGAAGGGCTTCAAATTTTGGCCTATGCTCGGCACTTACGGCCATTGAGCAGTGAGGGTTCTTCAACGTGCCGACACCTACTGTGACACGAGAAATCGGTTTTTACTGTCCCATCCGCGGGACAGGAAACCAATCTGTCGCCGACAGGACTCGAACTCACAACCTCACGATCAAGAGAAGAACGCGCTACCGACTGAGCCAGGCCGGCTCCATTTACGTGATAAAAACACTGATCATTAATCCTTTGGGGATTCTGGCGTGTTGCCCCCGCCAAAGGGATTAACTGAACCTGTAAACTTGTTGATGAACCTATTTATTATTATTTTAATTTTCAATTCATTGTTTGATTATAAACTGATCACATTTGCTAACAAATGCCAACAAATGGTGAAACCGTGGTAAAAAGTTTTGAACACGTACTGTAGATACGACGTATCAAGAAGGGATGTCCGTGTAAGCTATTTATAACGTCGTATCGAAGTCAAACAAAATAGCTCCGCACAGACTTGTTCTGTCTCGACTGAAAAGCAGACGATATTATGTTTATGTGGTCGAAAGGCAGTGGAAATGTTTAATATATCCACTATCTAGGTCAACAGTTCAATAGTTTTTAAAATTATTCAGTGACATAGTGGATACAGTACAGAAAATGAACATCGAATAAGGCTAACTTCGAAGCGAGTTTGCTGTCCAGGTCTATTGATATCTTTGGCACGATCTTTGAGACTTCAAGTGATATATTTCAATCCAAACCACAGGGGCGTGAAAATCTGTTTTAGAACGTAATATTTTCCTCCAGGATCCAGTTTTCATTGAGCATATTACGCTTTAAACAGATTTAAACTGGAAACTGTAATAAATAGAATATTCGACAACTGTTTTTGAATAACATTTCTATTACATATCGTGACATACGCACTCGTGTTAAATACATTTTTTTCCTGTCTCACACGGTGTAATAAACATGTTATTCAAAAATAATTGTCAAATATCCTCTATTGTATTTTATCCTCTTACCCCCAGAAATTTACGATCCCCTTCGTCCGGAGAACCATCTGCTTTTAGAATATGAACCATAAAAATGGAAACGATAACTTCATAACCTCCAGAAATGAGCAATCCCCAAAATCCAAAGAAAACTGGAACAAATCTCTTCTGAAAACACATATCCGGAATACGTGGTGCTTGTGTGACCTGTAAAAGTAACGTGATATATGTCACATGTTTAATCACATGGAATTCAGTAAAAATACCGAGCATATAATGTCATATGTTTTAACACTTGAAATCCAGTAAAAGTAACATGAATAAATATGCTTTATGCTTTAATAACACGAAATTCGGTTAAAGTAACGCGAATATAATGTCACATGTTTTAATCACATGAAATTCAGTAAAACTAGCGTGAATAAATATGTCACATGTTTTAATTACATGAAATACAGTAAAAGTAACGTGAATAAATATGTCACATGTTTTAATCACATGCAATACAGTAAAAGTAACGTGAATAAATATGTCACATGTTTTAATTACATGAAATACAGTAAAAGTAACGTGAATAAATATGTCACATGTTTTAATCACATGAAATACAGTAAAAGTAACGTGAATAAATATGTCACATGTTTTAATTACATGAAATACAGTAAAAGTAACGTGAATAAATATGTCACATGTTTTAATTACATGAAATACAGTAAAAGCAACGTGAATAAATATGTCACATGTTTTAATCACATGAAATCCAGTTAAAGTAACGGGAATATAATGCCACATGTTTTAATCACATGGAATCCAGTAAAAGTAACGTGAATATAATGCCACATGTTTTGATCACATGAAATCCAGTAAAAGTAAGGTGAATATAATGCCACATGTTTTGATTACACGAAATCCAGTAAAAGTGAGGTGAATATAATGCCACATGTTTTATTCACATGAAATCCAGTAAAAGTAAGGTGAATATAATGCCACATGTTTTATTCACATGAAATACAGTAAAAGTAAGGTGAATATAATGCCACATGTTTTATTCACATGAAATCCAGTAAAAGTAAAGTGAATATAATGCCACATGTTTTAATTACATGAAATCCAGTAAAAGTAAAGTGAATATAATGCCACATGTTTTAATTACATGAAATCCAGTAAAAGTAAGGTGAATATAATGCCATATGTTTTAATTACATGAAATCCAGTAAAAGTAAAGTGAATATAATGCCATATGTTTTAATTACATGAAATCCAGTAAAAGTAAGGTGAATATAATGCCACATGTTTTAATTACATGAAATCCAGTAAAAGTAAGGTAAATATAATGCCACATGTTTTGATCACATGAAATCCAGTAAAAGTAACGTGAATATAATGGGCAAATTTGCTGCAAACAAACTAGTTTCGGTTTTGGTTTATGTTTTACAACTAGTTTGCAAACCAGTTATGAAACTAAAACTCGTTTCCTATGGCTAAACAAATAACTGGATTAAACTACCAAAATGGGGTACAGAAATAAGTAAGCAGTCGCTCTTTTATATGAGATGTAAACATAATGGGAAAATAATACCAATTATTGAAAAAGAGTATCAATCTTATTGCGATATTCATTAACCCTGATTATCATGTTTTCACTTTTTGAATTGCTGGGGTTTAATATGCTAAAAAAACACTATGGTAATAGAGGTCTATGTTAAATAAAAAGTGAAAACATGATAAACAAAATGACAATAGATAGCTGATCAATTTGGAGACTGAATTTATCAATTCATCGATTTAATATTGTAAAACGTCTCTGTCATTGGCTTGTGTAAAAACAATTTTAAGTATACTTTTAATCATATGATCTGAACGTTATACAACTACATTACAGATTACATTAAGATTTTATGTGTGACGTATACTAAAGCATATCGCCGATTTGACTAACGTGTGGGAAACTCAATTACTTTTATTTATTATGTTCGCAGATTTAATTCATCTTGAGGTATGCAATGAGTGTTTGTGACAATAATTCTAATGATAAATTAATATAAACAATAACTTTAATTGTAGGCATAAATGATGTGTTAATATATTAGCAGTATTTACAATTTGGTTACAGGAAAATCTTAAGTGACTGAATGTTGTGTGTGACTGGTGAAAAAATAATCGTTTGATCTCTTTTTATTCAGATCCAGAAGTTTTACAAATGACTAGTAGTCGAAATGATAAAATAAAATCGAAAAAAGTTTTATATAAGCTTGAGCATAGTAAATTTGGTGACGTCGGGCCCTGCTGTATGTGTTTTTAAAGCAACATCAGCGGCGGTGAGGGCGTAATTTTTTCTTTAAGTGATAATATATCCTTATATAAAGTTCTCATTAATTAGTGCACAAATTGCCTTGTTTAAAAGTTTTACGAATTTGAAAATAATGAATAAAATTAGTGGGCATGTATCAAAAAATTAAATTGTATTGTGGACAATATTCATACCGACATCACATCGGAAAGTTCGTAGACATGCGTAGTCATTTGTTTTCATCATGGGATAAAACGTATTTCAAGTGAATCCAATCTACCCGAATATAGTAATTTTATTTATCCATTTGAGGAAAACAAAATAAAACGCTAAAATAGTCCGATTACTTCGGTGTCTATTTTTAGTATTGCTGGTCAACTGGTACCCATGTCAAATTGGCACGGAGTGATTTCGGTTCTTCGGAAATATGGAAATCGGCACTTAAATGTGGTTGAATCGGCACTTGAAAATAACAGTTTTGGCATGTGTTGATATTAATTAGAAACTATAAAATGTTCATAACGGGTTCGAAAAAATATTTTTTATGAGCAAATCTAATAATTTAAGTAAAAACTTCGAATCAACTTACATTCCATATTTTTTTAAAGTTTAAGCTATTACTACTAATTGCTATTATTTTAGCCAAACAGGCGTTCGGATGTAATGAAAAGAACTAAAAGGAATCCAAATTAAAGGATTTCGTAATTACAGAGATAATGACGAAAACGTGGTTTTGTGAGGCCTCGTCCTCATTCTACCTGGCAATTCAAAGAAAAAGATAACACACACACACACACACACACACACACACACACACACACACACACACACACACACACACACACATAAACATTTTAGTAGACTACTAAAAATCTAAATTCGAATTTTTCATATACACATATAGCCTACTACACCATGCGGAATTCACACACACACATTACTTGAGTACTAAATCACCGTGGCTCCATGGTAGAGTGTTCGATTCGCAAACTGAGGGTCGCAGGTTCGAGCCTCGGCGGGGGTGACAGGTATTCCCTGCCCTATGGATGAGACAATAAAAACCGAGGTTGTAAATTTTGAATTTACTGGGTTTGTGTAAATAAAACAACATGACAACAATATGACACCCGTGTCACAGTAAGTATCGCACTTTAAAGAACCCACACTGCCCAATGGCAGTAAGTGCCGATTATAGGCCAAAATATGAAGCTTTTCACTTGCATTTGGTGACATGGTGAGTGAAAGATTCTTGAGTGGAATTGAATTGTCGATCGAAGTCACTACTGTCCGTGCAGCTCACTTCGAAAATAGAAATACCTAACTTAAATTTTAAACTTTGAATCTTTGGGCTGAATTAAAGTCTAATATCTTACTGGAGTTCTTGAATTAAGGATTGTTTTTCATTTTTTAGACTGCATCGGGTATAAATGCAATGGATTATGGAACAAAAATTCAATGTGCAGCACGAAGTGCAGTGCTGCACATTGAATTTTTTTTCCATAATCCATTGCATTTATACTCGATGCAGTCCAAAAAATGAAAAACAACACTTATATTTATATATATTACCATTTTCTGTTAATCTGTAGTCAGCTGGTTACGAAATTCATTCTATTTAATTGGCTTTGCGGTAGGAGTTTTTCATATGACGTAACAGCCAAACAGCTGTGTGAGACGAGAAGTAGTTCCCCTTTTCTGTCCGGAAATACTAAATGGAATTAAGGTTTATTCTATTTTTTTCATATCATTTTGAAAGAAACTAGTGATATGGAAAATTTTGAATAAGAGTCAGATTTGTTTTTAAGTTATTTTAGAATATTCGTCTGCTTGGTAGCCGGAAGGTTAAATGTGTCAGAAGAGAATTGAAAATGCAAATGGCCATGCCCATGAGTATGCTGTATAATGTGTTTATAACCATTTCCGTTTGAATTCTGATATATTATTAATGGGGTATACTGTAGAAAGTTTGAGTGTGACTTACAAGAAGTGAGACAGCTAATATTCATTCGTGACAGCTGAAAGTAGCCATTTTATTTGACGTTTTTACCAAGCAGCTGGGGACCATAATGACTGATTAGTACATAACCTACGTAAGTAGGCCTATTTCACACGACCTGATTTCACACGGTGTGGGGGACAAATTGTTTCTGATAGGAATATCCAGTGAAGGCAAGCAAATCGACTTGCTTGACAAAATTGCACTAGGCCTTATTCTCTTTTTTTCTGTTGTAACTATGAAGCGAACTTTCATTTCTGTACCAGACGGTGGTCTGTGGTTCTGGTCATAACATGACCGCGACATGGGCCTGTAGGCTGTACAATGTGCTACAGATGTAGTCTCGTGTTTCCTATTTCTTTCTGTGATTTTTATTTGTTTTGTGGTAGGCCTAATTTATGGCTTTTAAGATTAAATATTTAAGAAATAAACATGTGATATTCTAATCTTTATTGATTCGTTCATGTATTCTTACGCTGAAAAGAAAAGCGGTTAATACTCGGGGCACGCGTGCTTTTACCGGACTATACAATGTATCGCTCTATATACGTGCAATGAAGGAAATTGCAGTCGGTATATATATATATATTAACGTTTTTGATATTCTCTACATAATACAAATTCCATGCAGATGGGCGTTTGCAATGTTAAAGACGTCTCCCGCTGGACCGGGTTTTGTGTGCTTACTGTGACGTCATTAGTGGTCACAAATATTCCCAGGCCTATAAAATGTTTGCGGAAAGTACTCTTGGCCAAATAAAATGAAACTTACCGATATAGTTATTTATATATAAACAGTAGAATTGCGAAAACGTTTAAGTATTATTCATAACACCAAAGTTATAGTTTTACTATTTAAAAAGACAACACACATGCTCTCTATGACCGTTTCTGTCAATAGGACTTCATCAGTTCGACAGAGAGCTCGAATTAAATGATAAATGTATATTTTAGAAAGAAAAAAGTGGTTTTATACAAGGCGAAATAATAAACCTAAATGTATTGCCAAATCTAACTTACAGTACACACTCTTAAAAAAATCATTGACAACCTTAGCTTTGGGAAATTTAAAATTTAAATAGTACAATCCCAACGAAATATTGCTTTAGTATAAAATAACTAAATATGATGCAAGGACATTTTAATTTGTATATAACTGCTGCATACATATCCTCCATATTTCTATCATGGAATGCCATCAATAGTATGACGTCATTGTTTTAAACATCAATGATAGTATCCTGACATACGAAATCTCGTATGTGATATCAAAATATGGTAGTACAAAACAATTCTTCTATTAATTTTTGTGTCAAGTTTGTCACTCAGTCGGTCTAGGTTTTTGTCTTGGTATGATTCGTCTTGGGTGCGAGTTTTCCTTGTAACTTCACTCAACCAGCAAATCTCGTACAATCGTTTCATGGTTATTACAAACTTTCCGAAAAAAAAATATTCCTAACTTAGCTAATGCTGCTTTAATATTTCATCATCTGTTTTCATCATTTACACCTTTTTAAAATATCATCTTCTTTTCAGATCACATATAAGAACTGTGGTTACAGCTATTTGAGATATTTGATATAGAATTGAAATGAAAGGAGCCATTTCGACCATACAGAAGTAGATCAATTGCGATATACGACAAGGATGTGATACTACAGCGACAAATGTAAAATTGCGTAAGTACAATTGCGAATCCCAAAAGGGGTGGCGCCAGATATAAATCTTTTTTTTACAGTGGGCACTCTTAGATGATTTGACAATATATTTAGGTTTATTGTTCGGCCTTGTATGATACAACATTTCTTTCGGAAATATACGTTTATATTAAAATTGAGCTCAACTGATGAAGTCTTATCCTGGGCATTTGTTTTAGCCATTCTCTGTAACCACTGAAACTTTTTTGGCACACATAGACACCGATATTGCTGAAATTTGAAAGATGTATAAACAAATAGACATGTTAGAAAAGTAATGTCAAAATATGTATATGTCGTTCTGTTGCCATGGAAACGGGTTGTAAAGTTAGATATATGTGAAAAAATACAAAGGCTGCTGTAGTAGTTAAAATTAATGCGGCTGCTTCGTGGAAATAAATCCAAAAAAAAAAAACCAATTAACTTTACACCTGCTTTGATAAAAAATAATGAAAAAAAAGGTTTTATAGGGAAGCAACCTAGAAATTTTCAAACAATTGCTATTACAACATGAGTTACCTCCCTTCCATAAATGACATCTGAAATTCATCTTCGCATAAGAAGTCGCACTGTTTAATTTTAATGTAGTATCTATATGACATTTTAGCTTAAATGTAAGTGTTCACTGTGATAAAAAGATGGTTGAAAATTTTAAGTTTCAGATGGAACCCAAATAAACCTATAAAATAAATAGATCTGTTAATCATTAAAATGGATTTTTACAAGTTATTTTTCAAAGAGATTTTATCGCCAAGTTCTAGAGTGGATTACATATGTATTAATACAATATTCAATTGATTCGTGGTGTTCTTCCGGCAATTACGTGTAAAAGCACGACGTGAAAGTTGAGAATAAAGCACAGCATCAGACTGACATTTGACAAAAAATAACACTCATTCGACGGCAATACCATCGTTTAAAAGTTCATCTTTTCATTTAAGTCACCTGCCTGTCTAATTATAGTATCATGACATGCCCCTTAAGGGGACTAACCATAGGCGTATGCATGATTTTAGGTAAAAGGGGTGTGCTTTTGATCTTCACAGTGGCCTAGGATGCGGAACGAGAATTTGTTCAAGGGTGGGGGTTAATGTAACAGAATTATACTAAACTGTTATAAAATAAGCTTTATTGAACATGTTTTGTTTTACAAATTGTTAAGCAATAATTCATATCAGACAAAAGGGAAACGCAGCTAATTTTTTTTTAAAATATGAAATTTGGAACATTTCCAGGCATGATCTAACAAGAAGTTTCCATGCTTTGAAGGTTGCGAATGTAGAATATAGTCTCCGAGCGGAGCGAGGAGCAAACATTTGTAGAAATCCGGCCTTTTACTTATATATCAAATGTTTTACACCTATTTTTTCGCTGCGCTTCTGCCTGTATAAACTCTAGGGCTGGAACAAAGGGAGATTACTCTATATCGACTATACACTAAACAAAAGAGGGAAGTATAAAGTATAAATCAATAGAATGTCCAGGACATAGATACACATCCGGTAAAAGCGGACGAACACAGACCTCTGGAAACCAAGAGGTGGGATCAGGTGTCATGGAGGAGTAAGCATCCCCTGTCGACCGGTCACATCCGCCGTGAGTCCTCAGTCAAGTCTAATGAAATACGTCAGGAGTGTATCCTCGTCAAAATTGGTACAGACGTCTCAACAACCGCCAACGAAAAGGCAACTCAACATTTCACCTAGTGAAACAGAGTAATCGCAATCAAGACTATTATACCGACCTTAAAATTTGCGGAACGTTGAATTCATAACTAAACTGAAATTCTGACGCCAATTAAAGGAACGGGCTTCTCGGTATTTAGGGCCCCTTAAAGTAAGATTTTTGAGGCTTCAACAATAGAAACGCCGCCGGTGATGACATGGATTGTATTTGAAACGAGATGAAGCATATGAACATGTGACAGTGTTGTGTAGAAGATAATAATTCAATCTATAATGGATTCCAGTTCACACGTTTGAATCCATTCCTAAGGACTGTATTGACAGTGACACATTATGACGCTCATCGTTCATAAAGGGGTACCTTGTCAGAAAGGATATGGGCTTCTCTTTTCTAAACTAATTCAATCGTTAACGAGAACAACTCATGGTCTTATCTCTCCTCAGAGGGGTGGGATCATTAATCCATTAAGACTTGCAGGTAGTATAGTCAACACTCGTTGGAGCATTTCATCCCACAGCAACTGATATGCAATATGGCACATGTATTTGGTCAGACTTTCTCAAACCTACCATGACAAAAGCCATTCCTCATATAGCCAAATTTGCTTTGAATTCGGAAATGGATGTGATACAAAATAAATGTTCATTGAAAAATGCTCTTGTAAAACTAATAAAATTTTGAGTTGATAGAATTTATGTCGTTATTTATGAGTGAAAAACAATTGATACAAAGTAGAGAGAAAGGTGGGGTGTGTATGAGAGAAAACCAAAGAAATGAGAGAAAGGTGAAAATGTGGAGAGAAAAGAAATGAGAGAAAGAGAGAAAAAACGTGGATGGAAGAGAGAAGAAAGATTTTTTTAAACGAATACTCAAATTCGTTCGTAAAAAAGTTCCATGATTTGAGGCGGTAGTCCAGAAAACCATTGCCGAGCAGAGCGAGACGCAAAAATTTCTGGAAATTTGTTATTAATTTTTCAGCATTTCATAGAAAAACTAATTGTTTTACACCTATTTTGCGTACTTTAAGGGTCCCATATCGCCGCGTTTTTGCCTAAAGCCTTCCTTGATTACTGTATATAGGATTATTTCGTAATTAGTTTTACCCATCTTTCAGGGAAAAAAATGAGATTTTGGAGTGCGTATATTCATTTTCTGCTTCTTCCTGACGCGAAAATACGTGCAAATGATAATCAACAGATAAATAATATTGATTATCCTTCTTAAAATACTACAGCTCTCAGATATTAATATATTCAATTTTCTTTAATACAAAATGATGGTGTCGAATAATACCTTTTTACTAAC
Source organism: Atrina japonica (assembly GCA_030159075.1). Lineage (NCBI taxonomy): Eukaryota > Metazoa > Mollusca > Bivalvia > Pterioida > Pinnidae > Atrina > Atrina japonica. Next base: position 54,134 of record BROG01000943.1, on the reverse strand, counting down.
AGATAGATTAATTTTTGGAAAAAAATCAAGTCTTGTAAAAAATCCTAAAAATCCTGTGAAAATATCCTAAAACAACTCATTTTATTATCATAGTTACATTACTTTAAAACTAACTTTTCCACAACTGTTTTCAGTATTTGTTAGTAGACAAAGAAATTACAATGAGATTTAAAATTCCCTAAAAAGACTAATTTTTACTATGTGTAATCCATCTAAGGGGTTGGATGTATCTATGACTGAAATCTGATATTGACATATCAATTGAAGTTTAATATTATTTATACATATATATATATTGAATAAAATACTGAATACTTTTGAATTTCTCGTATATTTAAGAGCATATTATGTGCTAAAAATAACCATTTTTCCTTCAGAATTATGGAGTTCTGGAACAGTAAAATATGGGTTGTCGTTACTGTGGTAATCAAAATTTTGTCATTTTTTATTTGTTTCATCAAATTTTTAAAGAGTGTGAAGTTTCAAGAAAATACGTGACCAAGTGTGTCACACTCCCTATATATAAGTTAAAGTGGGTACAGAGAATGGCTATTAACATGCCTTATGTTCTCAATGTATTTTGTATTAGATATAAATTCAAAAAGTAAAATTAGTATAGAAAGGCAATGAATTTTACTTGTAATTTGCAGTAATGTAGAGCATTACTAAACAAACAAGAGTTGCTTCTTTTGATAACCAAAATTGCATTGGAACTTACCTGTAAATGTTAGAATAATATATTCATCAAGTGGTCCAGATATTTGAAGTCTATCCTTGCTATTATATTCATATGTGTTGGTGACCTCGGTTATATCAATTATTTGGTCCCGCGCCCGATTGTTTAGTCTATAATCGTTTTGTAAGTTTCAACATTAAGTGAATCTTGCAAAATTGTAAATGGGAAAATTTACACTATCGTCTCTATGCTTTTACTAAGCAGTCGATAGTTTCATATTCCTTTTGCAAATGTTGTATCACCCAAAGTAAAAAGGCAAATCACAAAGATCAACTTGATTTTATAAAAAAAATGAAATAAAATATAAAATGAAAATACCAGGGAAGCGTTACAAAGGGTCATACATCAGTAATCGATGTAAAGTGAAGATCATGCAGTAAAATCACCTTTCATTGATTTACAATTTTTATGAGGTCATACCTGTTCTGTTATTCTTTGTTTACTGTATGAAAATAGAATTGAGAAACATCTACTTGCAGAGATTTAATGAGTTACTTATTTATTCAACATTAGTAGTTATAGGCATGCAGCTCCATAGCAAGACATTTGAATTTTGCCGACAGAGGACGCTTTGTAACGGTTTCTTATGACTTTATAAGAATCCTGGCTTTTGATTTGTCAATTTACTTGGTGTGCTATAGAGCTACCTGTGACGTCATACCTGAAGTGATGTCAGACCGGAAATCAAATAATACTGGAAGTGAGCTAGCCGAGGTGGGATGCTAAAAATAAAAGTTGTATTTTTCCAGATTTTAGGTTGGGAGTGAATCTAATTATAAATCAGAAGTTGTTTTTTCAGATTTGGGGTTTGCGGAGAGATGAGTAGATAAGAAGGAATAGGAGTTTGTGGCGCGAGAGTTCATGACAGCTGACGAGAGTTGGTATGCTAAGAGAAATGAGGTTTTCCCAGATTTGGTGTTTTTGGATCAGAAGTTGCGTTTTTCAAGATTTAGGGTTGGGAGTGAGATCAGTAGTAGGTGTCGCAAGAGTTTACATGAGTTTGTGAGAGAGGTGTAATGTTAACAGGAGATGGGTTTTCCCAGTTTTGGGGTCTAGAGTGAATCTATCTATTTGGTCAGTTGGTTTTGCATAATTTCAATATCTGATACAAAATAGAGCTAGCAACGTTAATAAGATATAAGATATCTCGAGCTTTGCATCGCAAAGGAACTTTCAAAGGTCTTCCTGCTCCTATTCTCTAGTATATAAAGTCACATGACTTAGTTATTTCAGACTTTCACAGGATAAAACCTATGTAATAAAATTCAAACTCTTACCTATGCTAGCAGGCGGTTTCTGATGACACCTCGGGCTCCGGATCACAAATGAGTTCCCATAGGCCTAATTGAACCTTTTCTCTAGTCACATGTCTTACTATTTTAGACTCTCTTGACATTGTATTAAAGTGAATACCTGATTCATAACAAAACAACGAAAATTGAAATTAATAAGTTTAATATTGAGCGATCAGAGCGAGTAGCAAGCAAATGTGTATATCAGTATATTTTACCCAACTCTTACCTAAGTAGACATCCGACTATTCCATGTCTAAATAATTAATTTCATTAAAATATCATTTGTACTGACATGAACAAAATGCATCAAGAGTAGGCGTTTGCATCTTTACAAGATTAAAATTTTACTATATCATTGCAAATGCAGACACATTCCTGTCTGAAGGATATGTAGTCTGCTTATTTAGTGACGTCACACTACTGTCCGCGCGGTTTACTTAGGAAATCGGAAAATCTTCGATATTTAGAATGCAACGAAATTATAGTGTATAATGAAGAATTCAATGGCTGAAATAAGTTGCCTTATATCTAAATTTTGATTTGCCATTATATGTTCAAATGAATGAGCGAAAATGATTAAAATAGAATTTCAACAGGTTGTAAAATATCAACACAAAGTCAGTGGTGATCGTATAGATGATTTTAATTTTACTTCTTCAGCAGAGTGCAGCAATGGTAACAATGTTCACAATCAGAGAGTATGGTGGCGTTCTCTCTAGGCGGTTCCCCGCTGGTCTCTCTCGTCTCCAGAACCCTGATGTTTATATACGTTTGCCAATTCTGACCAACGCAATATATCAGAATTCTAGAAACTTCTAGAGACTTTTGTGTATCATATAATTGGAAGAATACAGGCACCAGTATCGTTCAAATCTGTCATAATGCAACCTTTGGTAACCTTTTCACACTATTATTTTCAGTACAACTTTAGTACTTTATATTAATTAACATTAGCATCAAAATTTGTTTACCAAAACTGATGATGACAGATATTTGACCTTTTAACCTGCAGCTGCAGTTGCTGCTGAATTTGTAAAGGTGTTGACAAGTTGTTTACCCCAAAACAGTATATTTAATTAATAATGCTGATTTAATTTGGAATTTGGACTTTCATATCTAAATTAACTTTGTCAACATATTTTACGTGGCCGAATTAGAAGTTATGTAATTTTTCCCAAATACATATAGTACACGTCATTACTATTCCAAGACACACCAATTTATTATTCATATAATTTCATAAAAGATTTATCTCCCGTACCTCATATTGTTACAAAACGTCCCTATCCCTTGAAATTTTTACTAAATAGTAAAAATTTCATTCTTATAAATACTTTTCAATTATAATCAGTAAGTTTTATAAAATTCCCCATTGGTGTGGCTTAGAAGTCAAAACATAATTATCAATACACAATTTTATAACATAATATTAAAATTTTCACTATTAATCATTGAATAAGTCGTGACCTAGATTCTTTATAATTATCATCAAATAAATCGTGACCTGGATCATTGTTCAAATAAATTGTGACCTGGATTTCAAGTAATCCATTATCAAATAAATCGTGACCTGGATCTAATATTAAATACATCGTGACCTAGATATAAACATATCATTTTGACTTAAAATTGTCACTATTGTGTCTTGAATCATTCAATTAATTTGGACAATAATCTTAATGATCCACATCTTGACCTGGATAAACTATTAACATTCATTTCATAGATAACACTTCAATTCATATGACCTGGATGTTCATATAATTATCTCAATTTATGTGACCTGGATAAAAATTTCAATAAGGTATACATGCATTTTCAATCATATACTTGTCTAAATCAACGTTCATTTATAGTAAAAGTGAAATATACAGTGATCTGGATTTATATTATCATAGTTCATTTTTTATCAACAACGTTACAGTTTATATATATCAAAGTTCATTATACAAAATTAACTCGGATCCTTGTACACGGAAATATCCTCTGCCTTATAATTATACACGGAAAGTCCTCCGTCACGGAAAATCCTCCGTCTTATGCGCATTAATCTAAAGAATATGTCCTTCTTTGAATGAATATAATCTTCCCGACTCCTCCTGGATAATTTTGTGTATTTTGTTTGTATATATACCTACATTCACATTTCACTGTGATTGTCCATCTGTATTGAATAATTTCACTATTCATAATTTCCAGTGGGTCGAATGTCATTGTTTCTTAGTTACTTGTAAATCTAAAACTTGTTCCAACAGATGTATTAATCGGGCTTCTGGATCGAAGCCAAGTGGTCTCATCCACTTCAATATTTTCAATCGACGATTTGTTGGTTAGTTCTTCCGGTGTTACTTCACCTGTTTCTGGTTTCTGGTACAGTTCATTTCCTATATTGCTTGTTTCATTGTTACCGTGTTCCATTATTTCACAGGAATGTACGTTTGGATATTCGCTTTTGTATTGATTCTGTTGACTGTTTTCCACTGTTTCAGTGTTATTATGGCGTGTTTGATCTGTTTTCATTTCTCTTTTGTCTTGACTATTTTGTTTTCTGTTTTCTGTATTAATTCTAGTTTGATCGGTTAATGGAATTAAGTCCATGTTGTACTTATCCTTAAGATACATGCTGCACAGTTTCAGGTCTGGAAATGCGTTTGGTTCTTGTTCAGTTTGAATGTCTTCTTTGTATATACTGGCTGTGTTTCTTGCTCGTTGTTTCATTCTTTCTGTTATATAATTGCGAATGTCATCATCTGTGGATTTTGTATTTGTGCATGTTCGACTGTTTGTTGCTTGGTGCTCCTGGTATGGTTGTTGGTTCTGATTCTTTGGAAGTCTTGAAAGATTTGGAAGACTCAACTCCTCTATTCCCTCATTACTTGACCACTTAACATTAGGATTATTTTTATTTTTATTTTTTAACAGAAGATTCTGAATGCCTATTTCTACATTTTCTTATTATTCTTTTCCTACATTTTACCACTATAATTATTAAGATTGTTACTACTAGCACTATTGGTATGAGAAAGTATTGACCGTTTTTAACCCAAAAATCATCTTCTGGCATTGGTTGCATTTCTTCTAGTTTTAGTTCATTTATCAAATTATCTAGGTTAATTTCTTTTACTGGTTTCAACGTCTTAGGAATTTTAATCTTATCATGCTGTGGAAAATTTTGCTTATATCTCCAAAACAAACTTACTTTGTCTTTCTTATACTTATCGACTAATGTTTTCAAAGGATCCCTAAAATTAAAATTACTTTCCTTATAAATGTAAGGTGTTAAAGTCATATCCCCCGTTAGAAGCTTGACAATTTTGTTCCAAATGTAGAATGTCTAGAGGTGGTAATGTTTTCTCTTAATCATTGATTCTTTGTCACACATGATCATGGAATTTTGTAACTTTTTAGCAATGATTAACCAATTTCCTTCTGTAACATACTGTCCTCGAGGAAGAATTGCATTATTGATTAGTGTGGTTTTACAGTTTTGTTCAATTTTGGATCGTGTTTCTAAAAATATAGAAATCACACAAGTCTGTCTGTTCGAAACAGTATAGATAGGGCTGTCGAAAGAACAATATCTTATTGAAGGATTTGAACATTTTTCTAACTCCTGTTGAGTCAAAAGTGCAAATTGTGTTTTCTCTTTATTTACCGCTAAGGCTTCTGACTCTAAATCATATTTGGCGAGTACCGAGGGTTCTTTCATATGTGGCAATGCCAAGTTATGTATCTTGTAAATTTCTAAAGCATTTGTTGTGTCAACCAAAGGTACTGACACAATAACTACAATGTTTTCGTCTTTGAGATATGTAGCACAAGTTAGTGTTTTGTACAGGTCCCAAAGATCTTTTTCAGGGTCAAAAGGCAAAGCAAAACGTGGATTCAATTGATTTTTGATTGATAAAAGTAATTGCCGAAACTGTAAAGGTTGTATAACAGATGGCGCAAGGTGTCCTAGTGACAACATGTTCAGTTGGATTTCAAGATGTTGAAGTTTGTTTTGAGCCAATATAACCCAGTTCTTAACATGGTCCAAAGCTCTATCTAACTGGATATAAGTGCTAATTGCTATTTTGTTTTTGTTCGTTTGATCTGTCACATTTTCATTTCTTTGAATTAGTATTTTCAGGGATGCCAAAGTGTCAGTTATTGTTTTTCGATTTTCTTTAATTTCATGTCGATTGTCTTTTATAATGGTCAAACTTGCATCTAACACATGTTTCATACCCTTTTGATTTTGCATCAAGGATTTGATATTCTTTTGTATGGATGAGAGATCATCTTCACTAACGGTGCCAAAAAGCCAAGAAAGAGCCTTACCCACGACAGGTATAAGACTCCTTTTTCTACGTTTCCCAGTCTGTTTCTTAAGTGTCAAAATGTCATTGAGTTCCTTTTCAAAAGTGTCTTGTAACATTGTCAATTTGTTTATTTCAGAGCTAACTGTCAAAACTTGCTGTCTTACATTCATATTTACTATTGTGAATTTCTTAGCTTCATCTAAGTATTCATCTAGGTCTGAGATTGTTTCATTTAGCCTATTTAGTATAATCCTATACGGAGTTACAGGAATCTGAAATGCTATCATCCATTTGGATTTTGAGGTTGTTATCTCATTAGTTTTTTCGAACATGATATTTTCTCTGTTCAGCAAGGTAGGCGTGGTATGCACGACGGCGAAAATGGATATAAGTATAAGTGACAATGTCATTGTTTTCCTCTTCCGCTGGAAGGGAATAAAGATATTTGTTAAGTTGTCTATAAGGAGTATAATTTCTACGTAGCATGTCGTTAAAATTAATTATCAACTGTCCTAACTCTATTTCCGCATCTATAACTCCCTGTTCCCATTCCATTTTTTTTGTCATTTCCACCCAATGTAACTGTCGAAAGACGTTTTGCGATAGTTTATAGATATTAATATTCCCTTTTACTAACTTAATAAAAGAGGGTTGAAGATAACAATCATCTTCCAATCCTAGTTTTTCTTTTAGAAAAGTACATTTTTGAATCTCTAGAAAACGGTTGAATTCTTGTACTAATGGTTCTAGTTTTTACTAATTGTCTAAATATCTCATCAGTTACTAATGTCGGCAAATGGCCTATGCCTTGACTAACTGAATCTAATTTTGTGGTTTTAATCCTAACCGTGGGCCATTTCTTTGCCTTGACTCTTTTTGGTAGATCTAAAGGTTTAAGTTTTTTCCATTTGTATTCCTCCCCATCCCAATAATAATCTTTATTTTTTAGGCTCCATTCTGTTACGAAATTCTCTAAGATCTAATTCCCAATATTTATGGATTATTTCCCGTTCCTTTTCAATCTTCAAGTTTAAATCCTTATCCGAAAAGTCACATAATGGAACATAGACTTTTACATTTCCCAATGTACATCCTTCGAGATAGATGTTATCCCATTCCCCAGGTGATAACCTAAATTTCTGATAAGCTTTTGGCTGACTTTCAGGTTTTGGACAACTCCTTAATCTCATTGTCGGAAATTTTGATATAAGTTCTATATTTTGTCTTTCCCGGGAAGGGGGTGGGGATCTCGCGTGCCTACTTCTCACGAATAATCTTTTTCTATCCATAACTTTATCTTTTTGTCTGATTTTCTTTATTGTAGATCTTATTGCTATAATTGATTTAATTAACGAAGGTTTTACTATTTCTAACTCTTTCCTACGATGTAGAGTCTTATTAATTTTTATTATTCTTAGGAATTCTTGGTTAAGTGGTCGTTTACTTTTAACTTGCTGTTCTGCATAGCCTTTATATATTTTAAACTTTATTTCTTCTGGTAACTTATTTATCAAATCGTCTAGTTCTATTTCCCTAATACGTATATCTACTTTCTCTAATACTTGTTCAATTATTTCCCTAACTATTTCTGCCATATAATGAGAGTTGAGTCTTCTATCGTTGTGTTAATTGTTTTCCTGTAATAATAATGTACGTCTTATAGTCTAAGATTTCTCATTGTGTAACACATGTTATTAAACATATCTAAATTGTTTCTACTCATTTTGTCAAATGTTGTACTTAACGTAATTAATATCCATTTAACAGTAGGGTCCATTTCATTTACAAATCGTTTCTGATTTTTAACTTCATTAATTTCTTTGTTTTCTGTCTGAATGTCTTGTTGTTTTAGTGTTTCCTTATCTTCTAACTTTGTGTTTCTGTATATTCTTTTGAGTTCTGATAGAGGAATATCCTCCTCACTATCTGAGTCATCTCTAATTTGCCTAGATCTTTGTATAACATTACTTCTAGTCCTATCAATTTCTTCATCTGAAGATTCTGAATCTGGAGGTACTACATAGGTTGATTTTCTTATCGGTCTATTTAATCTATCTTGGGGTATCTCCCAATCATCTAAATTAGCTAACCTAAGATGTCGAGCATGTGTCTTAGTTGTTGTTCCTGTCAACTGATTCTTAACTATAAAACTTAGAGGTCCTTTTTCTTCAATAATCCTATAATAAGGTGTCCATTTATTATCTAATTTACTGGTTTTCCTTTGATTCTTAATATATACTGGATCTCCTACCTTGAAATTAATTTCCTGACTACCCCTATCTGCGTATTTCTTTTGTCTTTTCTTAGCTTCTTCTAAATTTTTGTGTACTAACGTAAAAGCTTTATGTTGCTGCTGTAATGCTATTTTATATTGGTCTTCCCCATTATATTTTCTTCTAGGTTTAAGAATTGTATCTAATGGTAATACTACATCCCTAATGTATAGTAAGTAAAATGGTGAAAACTTAGTTTATTCACTTGAATGAAATCTAATTGCTGCTAATGTCTGATTCAAATATAAATCCCATGTCTGAACATCATCAGATATTTTTTTAGCCATCACATCATGTAAAGTTCTATGAAATCTTTCTACCTTGCCATTACTTTGAGGACTATAATAAGATGTTGTGATATGGTCTATGTTTAACTCTTTAAGTGTTTCTTGCACGGCCTTATTCACGTTTTCTGACCCATTATCTGTTAGTATCTGAAGTGGGCAACCATATCTTGGAAATATTTCTTCTAATATGAGATGGACTATATTATCAGCTGATTTACTTGGTACACTAAAGGCTTCTGGCCATCCAGAATATAAATCTATGAATGATACAATGTACTTGTTGCCTGATAAGGTGGTGGGGTATGGTCCTGATAAATCTAGACCCATTTTTGCGAAAGGATAAGGTGGAATGTCCGTTTCTTTAAGAGGTGGATGTGTTTTCTTTTGGCTTCTAGTTTGACATGTTACACATTGATCTACATATTTGTGCAACTTTTGATACATTTTTGGGAAATAGTATTTTGGTCTAATGATGTCATATGTTTTATCTACTGCCATATGTCCTACAAAGTCATGATGTTGTTTAATGACAATGTTTTCTAAATTTTCAGGTATGTACAATCTGAGTTTTGGATCTTCTGAATCTTGTTGTGATAGAAAATATAACAACCCATCTATAATTATTAAACTATTTTGTTCCCTTTTTGTGGCACTACCTTTGTCTAATTTGATCTTGAGTTTTGCTATTTTTTCATAATTTTCTTGTTCTGTCTTTATATTTATATCCCCTGGAAGGTCTATAAACGGTTTGACTAAGTCATCAGGTGGATCTACCTTACAGCTAGCATATTTCTTTGGAGTGAATTTGTTTGAGTTTAATGCTCCAACTTCTAAAAATCTATCATCTATTTCTATTTCAGTGTCTGACTCTGATTCTGATTCAGAATTATCAATTGTTTCTTGACTGTCTGGTATTCTTGACAACAAGTCAGCGCAACAGTTAAATCTACCTTCTATATATTCAATCTTGTAGTTGTAACCTGCGATACTGAGAGCCCATTGTTGTATTTTCTTATTTTGCATAGGTGAATCTAATAAATACTTCAAGGGACGGTGATCTGTACGTACCACAAACTGAGCATCATGTAAATATAGGTCTAATTTCTTAAGAGCAAATGCTATTCCAAAACATTCTTTTTCTGTTGTTGACCATTTTGTCTGAGATTTGCTTAATTTGTGAGACAGATAATAGATAGGTTTTTCTTCCCCAGTATCTGTAAGCTGTGTGAGACAAGCACCTACACAAGTATCACTAGCATCTGTGTATAACACATAAGGTTTGTTTGTATCAGGATATGCTAACAAAGGTACTATGGTTAAACTGTCTTTGAGAAAATCAAAGGCTACCTGGCATTCTTTTGACCATCTAAATCTAGCATATTTCTTAGTCAACTCAATCAAAGGTTCTGCTATCTTTGAGAAATTTGGTATGAACCTCCTATAATAACTACACATGCCAATAAATCCCCTAACTTCTCTTACATTCTTTGGTACAGGTAATGTTCTTATGGCTTTAACTTTCTTTTCATTAGGTTTTACTCCTTGGTCACTAACGATAAAGCCTAAATATTCTATTTCTTTCTTAAAGAAACTACATTTCTTCAATTTCATTTTTAAACCATGTTGCCTGATCTTATCAAACACTATTTGAATATGCCTAAGATGTTCTTCTGAGTCTTTTGAAAATATTAAGATGTCATCTAAGTAAGCAATGGCAAAGTCCTCACATTCTTGTAATACTATATTCATGAGTTCTTGGAAGACAGCAGGAGCATTACTTAACCCAAAGGGCATTACATTAAACTGAAATAACCCTTTGTGACAAGTAAAAGCTGTTTTTTCTTTAATATCTTCATCCATTTGTACTTGCCAATACCCACTTTTAAGATCTAAGCTAGTGAAATGTTTGGCCTTTCCCAACCTAGCCAAGATGTCATCAATCAATGGTAAGGGAAATGATATAGGTTTCACTATTTTATTTAAAGATCTAAAGTCTACACACATTCTTTTAGATCCGTCTTTCTTACCAACTACAACTAATGGGAAAGCCCATGTTGACCTTGACCTTTCTATAATACCTGCATCTAACATTTCATCTACTGCCTTGTCAATCACTTGTCGTTTGTTAAGGGGTGTTCTATACGGCCTATTTCTGATTGGTGGATGGTCCCCTGTATCTATTTTCATTTTCACTGTACTTGTATGACCTAACTCTGCATCGGTTTTTGCAAAAATATCTTTGTTTTCTTGTAACAGACTAAAAATACTTCTTTTATACTCTGAAGGTGCATCAATATCTTTGAAAGAATCTACATCTCCTACTGTATTTTCTGGACTTAAAGCTGTTGATTCTACTTGTATTTCATCTATTTCTAAAGCTCTAATTTTTCCTAACACTTGACCTCTTTTTAACCTGTAAAATTTATTTGTTTGATTAACTATTAATACTGGAATGTTTCTATTTCCCGTTATTTTTCCTGGGTCATCTAAAAGACATCCATCATTGATACTTGAGATTTCAAAATTTTCTTTATTTCTCCTGTTAAATGCTCTATTTGTCCTAACAAAACATATTGTCTTACTCTGTGGTCTTAATGTAGTTGTTTTTGATACTCTTACTATGGATGATATGTGAGTGTCATCTTCAAATTTGACATAGGTTCTCCCTATTCTTAAGCAACCTAAATCAAAGTATAGTCTTACTCCATTTTGTCTTAACCAGTCCCTACCAAGGATAAAGTTTCTATTCAAACCATCGGTGACATAAAACTTGTGATTCATGGTCACTTTATTCATCATAAATTTAATATTTACTGCACCTATAACTTTAAGTGATTGACCATTCACTGCCCTGAGATTTGGGTTTTTCATTAACAACCTTAACCTTGATCGGAAGATTTTGGAAGCACTTTTTACTAATTAATGAAACTTCTGCTCCTGTATCTACTAAAGTCCTAAATTTTTGTTTTTGAATCCATAATACACATGAACTTGGATTTTCCGCCAATTGAATTTCATAATTTTTATCTAATTTACTACTAGAATTATCTGTCTTACTTTTTCCTAATTTGCTACTACAGCTCTTCTTACTGGCTTCCTTATAAGAAGAGCCTTCTAGTTTTCCTGTTCCATCTGTTCCCTATACTGAGACCATTGTTGTCCTCTTCGCGGGGTGGGGTTTTCCGAATTTTGTTCACTCACCATCGGTGGTGCTGGAAGTGCTAATTGTTTATTTGACTGAGACGTATTATCTTGCATTGAGGGTGCCGGAAGTGCTAACATCTGAGGTGGTTCCGGTAATGCTAACAATTGATCATCTGGCTGAGTTTGCTGATATGTAAATTGTGGAGGTCGAAAGTTGAAGTTTTGCTTATTCCGATAAGTATTATGTGCAAACGGCTGGGGTGGAGTATTGTAATTTTGCCTATTTTGATAGTTATTATAAGTTGTTCTCCCCCTGCCACGATTAAATGGTGGTCCCTGATTATATTGCCAATATGGTACCGAGTTGCGAGGGTTAATGTTTCGATTGGGACAATTTCTTTTAAGGTGACCTATCATGTGACATACCCAACATTCTGCGCCTAATACCCAATCTGGTACAGATTGTAAATTTTGTCTATTTGGACCTACTTGGTTGTTTCTTTGTGGTTGATATTTTGGCCTCAATGTTTGCTGAATTTGTTGTTGTTTAGTTTTCTTAACATTTTTTAACCTAACCTGTTTCTTATTATCTGCTAATGATATTTGTAAGTCATCGTCACTATCCTCACTGTCTGACTCGTCAGCTGCATTTACGTCTACATTTTTAGGGCAATTTTGAGTAGTGTGACCCTTCCTTAAACAATTCTTACATAGTTTATTTCTTAAGTGATCTACTTCCATTGGCTGAATGTCTCTGTCTTCTTTTTCAGTTTTAAATCTAAACACATTTTGTGCACCGTCTAAGGTCAATGCGATTTGATCCCTAACATTTTGTTCGCGTGTCGCTATCTTAACAGCGGCTTCTAAAGTCGTAGGCTCCTCCCTAATTAGTTTCATTTTGATATAATCAAAAGTAACGCCCTTACAAAATATGTCTATTAATTGTTGTTCTATCAAGTCCTTTGTATTTTTGTTTTTAGTCTGCTCTGTCGTGTAAACGTCTTCAGATGCTTGTATTATTCTTTCCCCAAACATCTGAACGGATTCATCTGTTTCCTGTTTTAGATTTCTTAATTTTATTAATGCTTGTCTCTTGTTTGTTACTTCCCCAAATTTTTCTTTTAGTAATTTCTTGAGGTCCCCCCAACTAGCTACATTTTCACTACTTTCTTGTTCCATTAAATATCTCCTAATGAAATCCGCTACCGCCCCCGAACATGTTACCAATGCTACACCCGGCATTTTCTGTACATTTAATTCAACTAAATTTGCATATCTTTCTATGTCCGAAATCCACGCTTTAAGGTCTGCCGGTTTACCCGAAAAGTTTTTAATTACTTGATGTACAGGTACCGCCATTGCACTAGTCATGTTTGAAAATTGTCTTATAATGCTATCAAATATTTCTTTTTCATCATTGTCACGTCTGTTTCCAGACATCCCAGACACACTACAAAATGGTGGTTCTCTATCTCCTACTCCCCCTGATATACTGTAGTACCTATTTTTGTTTTCACTATTAATATTTCTACTTTCAGTTTCGTCTGACTGATCTGACGTTCTTGGTTTAGTTTTATTTATTTCCTCTTTAATCATCTCATCCTCGATTTCTTCTAAAGCTGTAGCCATGCTACTTAATTTTATTTTACTATTTTCATCTGCCATTATTAATTTTGTGTAGGTTTTTACTAAGCTAAAATGAGTAGTTTAAAGTTTGTAGTTTTTGGTTCTGTCAAAAGGAACGTTCACAAGCTGTGGTCAAAATAATAAGGTATTAAGAGAAGCAGAAAGTCTTACCTCTAATTCCAAGTCTTCTTGTACAGGTTCCCAGGTCTTTATCCAGGTCACGGCACCAAATTGATATTGTAAAATATCAACACAAAGTCAGTCGTGATCGTATAGATGATTTTAATTTTACTTCTTCAGCAGAGTGCAGCAATGGTAACAATGTTCACAATCAGAGAGTATGGTGGCGTTCTCTCTAGGCGGTTCCCCGCTGGTCTCTCTCGTCTCCAGAACCCTGATGTTTATATACGTTTGCCAATTCTGACCAACGCAATATATCAGAATTCTAGAAACTTCTAGAGACTTTTGTGTATCATATAATTGGAAGAATACAGGCACCAGTATCGTTCAAATCTGTCATAATGCAACCTTTGGTAACCTTTTCACACTATTATTTTCAGTACAACTTTAGTACTTTATATTAATTAACATTAGCATCAAAATTTGTTTACCAAAACTGATGATGACAGATATTTGACCTTTTAACCTGCAGCTGCAGTTGCTGCTGAATTTGTAAAGGTGTTGACAAGTTGTTTACCCAAAACAGTATATTTAATTAATAATGCTGATTTAATTTGGAATTTGGACTTTCATATCTAAATTAACTTTGTCAACATATTTTACGTGGCCGAATTAGAAGTTATGTAATTTAGCTGCCCGTATTTTCCCAAATACATATAGTACACGTCATTACTATTCCAAGACACACCAATTTATTATTCATATAATTTCATAAAAGATTTATCTCCCGTACCTCATATTGTTACAAGGTATTCAATATATTGTCGATTGCAAAAGCAGTCATCATACATCATTAGACAGGAATTATGTGTTTGACTCGGATGATCAATTTAATGAATCGTAACATTGCGTTTTGGACACACGTACTTGTTGCCAGGATAGTCTATGTGTGCCTTGCCCATAACCCATTGATTTTTGTTAGTTTATTTTATTTATTCTTTTCATCAAAACATGGTAATTTTAGAATATACCAGGAAATGTGGCCAAACATCAGACTTAAGCCAAATGTGGTTACACTATATATATATAAGCCTTTGTCCTAGATCGACCGGTTCGGATTCCTTGACGTAATTAAACCCATACTTGTCGTGATTTAGGTACAGGTATACGGTATTAATTTCCTAACCATCTCCAAACAAAACGATTGATCTTGGAATATGCTAATGGAATAACCATTGAAATAAACATGACTTGGTACACCTCGATGTCTTTGACGTACACAATACACACTGTTATGTCAACAAACTTAGGTGCAAAGATGTTGATAGATCTGTTGGATTATAGCTCACTCGATCTGCATGGCGTTTCATAAATTGTTAAATATCAGGATAGATCCAAGGGCGATGTCCGAAGGAGTAAAGAATTCAGCAGTCTGATGACCTATAGAATAAATGGCAACCCACTTCCCTCCTGGCTGGTCGTGAGGATCTTTATTTACGATAAATGAATGTTTGTCATAAGGAAGA
Source organism: Atrina japonica (assembly GCA_030159075.1). Lineage (NCBI taxonomy): Eukaryota > Metazoa > Mollusca > Bivalvia > Pterioida > Pinnidae > Atrina > Atrina japonica. Next base: position 38,823 of record BROG01000943.1, on the reverse strand, counting down.
TAGTCGGGTAAGAGGTCTGTAGGATATACTCCGAATGAGGCTCCTACATAACGGTCTCGTGATAAAATACTATTGAGTGGATGAGCATTATATCCTAAGATAACTTGCATGGTTTCACTAGTCTATTGCCACTTCTCGGTGTTTGTTGATTTCTAATACGTTATGAAATTCTCAACAAACAATGTAGTTCACTCTCTCTGCTAAAGCGTGAGCAAGTTGAAGTTCGATGCGTAAATTTCCTGTTTTTTACAGTGCAATTTGCTCTGATTATTATCTTGATTAGCTCTAAAATCAAAACACCGCAAGTCACACCGTATATCGATAGTTGTCAATTGACATGGATGGGGCCAAGTCTTCTGCTTATAGATCTAGACCATGATTCAAGCGGACGTATGACCTCAAGTACAAGTTGTTTTTGAAGTTAAGTTTTGTAAAACATGTCATATATCAATAACTGATCAGGGGTTTACCAGCAATCTGACAAATAAGCATTACAACACCAGAAGCTGGGATCATCTGGATAGTAAATCATCTAACGTTCTTTACGGAATTGAGTGTACCTCGTGTGGTTTGATTTATGTTGGCGAGACTAAGGGGCCCTTAAATAAAAGAGTGTCTTGTTATCGATTTGAGGTTAATACTGGGGGTAACCAGATACTTTCACAAATTTCAACTCCCTTGACCATTCCACTTTATCTATGAGAGTACGTTTAATTGAAAAAAAAATATACCACTGGACCAACAATCCCACCTTGAGCACCTTTTTTCATCTTATCTTACGTTAAAAAAGTGGGCCTTCATCACATTCGGAGCAAACTTTATTCTGTTACTTTTACACTACTTAATAAACTTTTTCAGGAAGCAAGAATGAACCCCTACACGGATTCATCAACCCCAGAATACACACTAAACTCCATTATAATGGACATTGCTTATCACAGACTGTTCAATCTTACACGTGTTACAAACGATGACTCTTCTTTTTCTAAGCCTTAATAAATGTATAGACGCTTTAAACATTGGCAATGTTCTAAATCACAAAAAAGTTAGTCCTGTATTCCGCCATATTTTAAACTGAACACCACGCCTTGCAATTCATATAGCTACAGACCTAGTATCGCATCCAAGCTATTCACAAACGGGTTTTGAAATGCATAGACACCAGTCATCTTCTACACAACACCGTCACATGTGCAAGTGCATCATCTCCCTTCAAGTATAATCCTATCGGGCATGTCATCACCGGCGACGTTTCTATTGTTGAATATGAAAACCTCAAAACATCTTATTTTAAGAGGTCCTTTATACCGCGAAGCCGTTCCTTTGATTGGCGTCCGAATTTCAGTTTAGTTGTGAATTTTGTCGAAGTATATGAAAGACGATGGGTCAAACAAGAAGACGTGGAACATTATACTTTGTCTGAATAGCTTAAAGCTCTACGATGGTTAATAAAATCTGGTATTCTAAAACTTAAAGGAACTATGAAAACACGTTATCACTTTGCATTAAAGAAACTATGAAAACACGTTATCACTCTGTATTTAGTGATCCAGAAGTAGTAACTGAACTGGATAGATTACATGACCAATATGTACTGGTCCCAGCAGACAATGCCTCAAATAATATAGTTTTTATTTGCAAGGCACATTACTATTATTGTTTACTAGAAGAGCTAGGGTTTAATACGAATTCTGGTTATCCTATATACACACGTAGCTCACTTTCAAAGGACGAGATCCTTCAAATGCAATGGGGAATTCAGTATTTTTCAAGAAACATGAGCACTTTGGTAATCTGGGGCCAATATTTCCCATAATATTTATGCTATGTACCAGTTAACCTGTCATTAACTTTTATGTATTTGACCACTTCTTTAATAATGGGGCCAAAAATATTATTAATGTATACAGATAGGAAGCATTGGAATACTCACTTGCTGTATATGTTGTTATTATTTAAATACATTAGCAGGATTTCCAAAATTAATCATTGCGAATTTCGAGTTATAATTTGGGAAGTTTGTACTTTCCTATTAACATAACTTGGTGGGTCATTCTGTTTCAGATGAGACCTACACACATTTTAGTTGTGACAGGCTTCCAGGGAATGTGTTTTAAAACCAACTATATTCTTTTCAATGAAATTTTAATGCATAACTACCCGGAACTTTAACTTGTTCAAGTCAAGAAAGGTTCAGAGGATTTCATCCGCCAGGTTATGTGGATTTTAAGAGACCTGTCCTGGATCCGGAGTAGAGTTCTCGATTCGCGACCTGAGGGTCGGGGGTCCACCCTCGGAGGAGGCGGCTGGTTTTTTCTGTCCTTCGAATGAGACAATAAAACAGGTGTCACTTGTTACAGTAGGTGTCGGTAAGTTAAAGAACCCTCACTGCTCAATGGCCGTAAGTGCCGAGCATAGGCTAAAATTAGAAGCCCTTTACTGGCATTTGGTGACGTCTCCATATGAGTGAAACATTCTTGAGAGGGAAGTTAAGCAACAATACAACCCGAAACATCTGAATTTAGAAGAAAACAAAGACTTTCAATCAAGTAAACAGCTGTCACTAGTTTTGGATGATGTAACCACGGACTCCGTATTACATTAGACACTGTAAACAAATCGGTAATCCATCTCTAAAGGCGGCAAGTATTCAGATCTGCTCATAACTAAAACAAAATACAAATTTCTCAATGAAACTGAAACTAAAAGCTATGTATAAATATGTAGGTATCAATCGTACATTATATCATTTTGTTGTTTATGTCTTGTTATGTTTCGACAATTTATTGATTGATTAAAGTTAGATACTGGCTTCTTCATACTGAGGTTAAACACCTCCCGGATAATCCCTTCAAATATTATTTTAGAGAAAAAAATAACACCAACATTTAAAAAATATACAGAAACAAATTATGAAACAAAATAAAACAAACATGATTTGAAAAACTATGTAAACTATTGTTTTAAAGAAAGTTACGTGAGTACCTTTTCCCGTTATTTATTTACACGCATTTTTTCCTATAATGAAAAAACACACACATTCATATTATATATATATATATATATATATATATATATATATATATATATATATATATATATATATATATATATATATATATATATATATATATATATATATATATATATTTAGAAAGAGTTCAAAACGTCACATTTCATAATTTTCTTCCTTTTATTTCTGTAAGCGCTTTCGCCTTTACAGGCTCTTCAGACAGAATACATGTTGTTAAAATACTATTATTAACTATGACGTCAGAGTGACGTTACAAGATAGTGGTTATAAAAATTAGTATTAATAGGAACAAAACGATTATTTTCTATTAAGTGTTGGATTGAGCAGTCTTATAAAGAAATCTTCTTTGGCTATTCTCACTTTTATCATCATCTTTTTTATCTATCTATCTATCTATCTATCTCTCTCTCTATCTATCTATATATATATATAAAAATCACAACGCGGAAATAAACTCAATTGATTTTTTTTATTTATTATTAAATTTCAATTAGTGTATACAGAGTGACCTCCCCTTTCTCTCAATCATATAGTCTATACAGAGTGATATCGCTTTGTACAAACCCATAAGCTGTATGCTTTTCGTGTTCTTTAGACGGGATCGGCGTATTCATCGTCAACGTACCCTTTCAGACCGTTCTGAATAAATAATAGAAACGGGGAAACTCCGAATTGGTATAGATCCACTAAATACACTCTAGACACCAAATCTGGAAAAACCCAACTTCTTTTACCATCCTCTTGAACTCTCGCCAATTCTCGCTACCCAAACTCCTCCTTTTCCTTCTCGATCTACTAATCTCACTTCAAACCAAACTTCTGATTTAAAATGGATCCACACAAAACACAGATCCATCTCTTGATGTACTGAATGGTCAACACTTCATCGATTCACAAGTTTCTGTTGCCACTGTTTGTTCTTTAACAATAGCACCTGTTTTAACTTTGCCACATGCTAGGCCGAATTTCTGCCCCCGATTTTTAGCGATTGTTTTATTTTAGCAAAAAAAATATTGCTTAAAATCGGGGCTAAAAGTCGGTCTATCCACATGCGTACTCACTTAGCAGTGATCTTTGAATCTGGATCTATGACATGTGAGATAAAGAGACACTCAGCTCTTAATACAGACAAATCATTACTTGAAGTACAAAATTAATCCATAGTCCTATGTGACCTAATACCCGTTGCTAATTTTTATGTTTACCTCAGGCCACCTTTAAATTTATATATCATTTAGATATGCGCAGCAGTATGGATACGTCTCACCTTTCTTACTTTTCACTATGCAATTAACTGTTTCAGTTGCAATGTACTTCGATAGAAATGTTTGATCCCATCTGTTTTTCTTTTTAGCTGACATGACACAATTAATGTACTCTACTCACTTGTGATTAAAGAAGATTATCATTCTTAACGAGCAAGCTTAAACTTTTGCTGAAGGAGACGATCGAAGCGCTCTTCATCATGTTTTCACTTCTATTGGATATATATATATATATATATATATATATATATATATATATATATATATATATACAATGAACCCTCTTTACAACGACCATGTTTGTTCCCATGTAGGAATGACGTTATATCGAATTTGTCACTGTAATGAATTTGATGTGGTGGGCATTTTATAGTTAGCTCCCTTGAGTATCATTTACGCATATATTTGTACATGTGAATACAACGTTAAAATCTCTATAAAGATATATAAATAAAGTATATGCAAGTTAATCTTGTGAACATCGATGCACAATTTGTTTTTCATTAAATCGGTCATAAATCGGTGATGTCGTAAAATGCATGAATCGTGTACAAAATGCCCTAATGTAATAGTATATCTCCAGATTCCGATTTAGACATTTTATTGCTAAAAAAAATGCAGAGATTGCTGATACAATTCTCTTAAAAATGCGTTTCATAAATAAAGTTTTAGTAAAATATCTACTGCTATCGCAAGTACTGAAATAATTTAAAGATTCACCACTGTAACCACAGCAGAGATTGCTGATACAATTCTCTTAAAAATGCGTTTCATAAATAAAGTTTTAGTAAAATGTCTACTGCTATCGCAAGTACTGAAATAATTTAAAGATTCGCCATTGTAACCACATCGGAACGAACATGTAGCCTAACGGAACTTGTCAACTATGTATATTTTTTATTCTTTATTTATACATATTATTTTTTCAATTTGTACCAAGCTTGTATTTCACTTCCTGTAGGTTCAGTTCAAACGAAACCTACTGATGGCTTATAAACATTAGGCCTATTGACGTACAGGTAAGGGTGACTCAAGCGCTAATTGTTGACACCTAGGCCATCACCTGTCAGTGGAGATTAGAAAACAATTGACGGTGTAATTGTTTTATTGACGATTATTTTTACCTATGAACTCAGCCGTGAAGAAAATTAAGAATGATAACAATAGCCAGATCAGCTGGTGGGTTCTATGTTACGTCGTTGTAAAGAGTTTATTTACGCCGAGTTTTGTACATTTGTTCCCGGAATCTAATGTCGGAGTCGGATACCGAATATTCCGTTGTAATGAGTACTTTTTATGTACATGTACATTTGTTCCCGAGCAATTCTTGTCGGATACCGAATATTCCGATATAATGAATGTCGTTGTAAAGCGGGTTCACTGTATATATATATATATATATATATATATATATATATATATATATATATATATATATATATATATATATATATATATATATATATATATATGTGTGTGTGTGTGTGTGTGTGTGTGTGTGTGTGTGTGTTTGTGGGTGGTGTGTGTGCGCGTGTGTGTATTGAAGACTAGACACACAATTATGAAAGAACTGAATCACTACTTCCTACTAATGTTGTAAAATATTATAAGTACATGTATGTCACTAAGACTAATATGAATTGTCATTATTCATTTATATTTTATTTTTCAATTCAGCCTTACATTTCATTTAGGAATATTTCTCCCGGATGATCGGTCTACCTGCATCAACAAATTCTGCTTTGTTAAAAAGTTTATTAAATTTATGTCAAAATTTTGTGTGTCATATCCTCTGTTTTCGTAATGAAGAATCAGTAATGCGTGTTACAAGTTACAGGCACATTGTTCATTCAGATGGAGTCAACAATTTGATTTATTTTTTTGCGATCTCCTTTCGAGTCATTAATTAGCGATTGAACTTCAGAATCGTCATTCCAATTTTGTCGTTCACCAGACGCAAAACATCCATAAAAGACAGTTCCAGCAATATGAATTGAACCGGAAATGGTAAAGATATTTTGCCATACTGTTATGTTCTGTTGAAGAAATAAATACTCTTTTAGTTGAGGAAACATCGTAAAATACTGAAATATAAAGCTTAAAATATAACATTTCTTTGATATCTCCTATCAAATTACATTTATAAATAATAAGGCAGTACTAACTATTTTCATACAAAATTATATTATATTAAATCGGTCTGTCTTCTAATTTGCATATTGTATGTAAATTGATATCATTATTCGACACTTTACCTTGGACATTAAAGCTGAAGAAAGTAGAGTACTTATGACGTTTCCAAAGGTACCGAGTCTATAAAAACCTGTTAATATACTGGTATACTGGGGAGCAAGATCAAGTGCGTTAAGTTGATATCCAGATACAGTTAATCCATTGAATGCAAGACCAATGCACAGAAGAATTATAGCTATTTCTTGTGTCTCTATGTATCTTATTACCAAAATACAACATCCGTAGACTCCACAACCTAGACGAATATATAAATAATACATATGTAAACCTATGGAGAGGGCGAAGGCATTCATCAACAGTTTTACATGTTCAGTTAATACCTTTGGTGATTCCGTCGTGTTGCCCCCGGCAGGGGGCAACACGACAGAATCACCAAAGGGACAAATATTCAGTGTTTTTATCACGTTAATGTCCCGTTCATTCAGTCATTGTTTTAAATAAAATATGGAGTGGCTGACTGTTTCCTTGGTGTTAAAACTTAAATAGAATCTGTGGTATTTATTAGTCGTGACTTAAATGCACAAACATGTTTTTATGGTATATATTTTTCTCTATCCCAGCGTATCCATCGTTTCGTGCAGGTCACATTACCAGAATAATGGAGGCGCTTCGTGATTGGGTTCGATGTACAATCCTAGTCGTTAACGTTAGTCTCGGTCTACAAAACGTGTCTTAGTGTGACAGTTTATTACTGCATTTGCAATGCGCTTTTAGGCAATGACTTTGCATTTCCGACATTTTGTTTATGTCACGCGCAAATTCCCGATGTGAGCAAAATGTTTACCATTAGTAGTACGGGTCCCCGGATGTAGTAGGAATAAATATGTGAGCTTCTTTACATATATGAGGGCTTCGCCCTCTATTAACAAGAGGCCCAATGGGCCTTAACGGTCACCTGAGAAAAATTTTGAGTCAAGTTTGGCTAAAATTAGTTCACTGGTTTTTGAGAAAATATCGAAAATTGACAAAACTTACTTTCTGTTGACTTAGGTGTCTGTGACCTTGACCTTTAAACCCATGACCTTGAAATTTTGTCCAAATGATCCTTAGATGATTCCTAACAACTTTCACATATATCTTTGTATACAAAAGTCCATCAGTTTTGAGCCATTAAGCCATTTGTATACAACTGTACCCTATTTTATTCAATCGCCTCCTAGTGGAGATAGCTTTATCAACATTGTAGATAGTAAATGTATAATCTTGCAAACAGAATTTATAAGTCATATGATCATTGGTTCATGAGAAGAAGAGTTTTAGAGATGTACCAAGTTTTAGTCCTTTTGAGGCCCTATGAGTCCTAGCCTTTTTTCATTTACAAACTTTTTTTGGCTTCACATGGGGCTGATACATCACTAGTTTGGTTTAAATGGCCTGCTAATTCTTGAGAAGAAGTCTAAATTGTCTCAAATTTAACAATAAAAGGGGAAATAACTCCCAAAAGGTGTGACCTAACAATTTCAGAACTCTTGACTTTTTTATAGATATTTACCTGCTGAACAATTTTGATTTTTTCACTTTCTCTCTATGTATTATACTTTTCAAGATAATAGGACCAAACTCTCCAAAACATGAGAAATCCTCTTAAAGGAGGAAACATCTCCCATAAGGGTAGACCTGGCAATTTCAGCCCTGTTTGACTTTTTTGTAGATATATGCATGCATGCTCGAAATATGAAAAATCCACTTAAAAGGGTAAATAACTCCCATAAAGGGCGACCTGACAATTTCTGTCCTATTGACTTTTTTGTTGATCTTTGCATGCTGAACATTTTTGCTTCTTTCACTTTTACTATATCTATAATACTTTTCAAGATGAAGTAAAAAAACATCCAAAAACATGAAAAGTCAACAAAAAGGGGAAATAACATATGGGTAAATCTGACAATTTTTGCAATTTTGGTAGAGGGCTTCATGTACTCAGTTTTCCAGTAAGATGTGCAGGAGGTGAGAAGAAGATTTTTGAAGATTTGGCTATTTTTACCATATAATAAATTTATCCCTGCCCTCGGGACAGAACCCATGCCCTCGGGGTCATGAATTTTGCAATTTTAATATAGAAACTCTTGGGCATTACAACCATTTAAAGCACTGGTTTCAGTAAGGTGCCCCAGTTGAGAAGAATTTTTTTTTAATTACCCTATTTTCAAGGTTTTTACCCCTCCTTATGGCCCCTTGGGGTGGGGATCATGAATTTGGCAATTTTCATGTCCCTTCAGGTATTGATGCTAGTGAACAAGTTTGATTGGAATTACCCTAGAGGTTCTTTAGAAGAAGCTGACGACGCATGACGACAGACAAAACACGATCGCAATAGGTCTCCATGAGCAAAGCTCATGTGATCTAAAAATCAAATAGAAGGTAGCACATAAAGCAAACTACACATACAGAGAAAAGTTTCTTAGTATGCGCAATATCGTTTTGAACATCATCATTGAACAATGTATATAATAGTGTTTAGGTTCACTTTTTAAATAATACTATAGCGGTCACATTTATATGCGTTCAAATCCCAAGTTACAGTATACTTTGAAATCTACCAACAGTTTTCCTGAAGTAAATATGCTTTTTCTTTTAAAAACACGAATTTCCCGACCACTTATAGGTCGTAACTATGGTAATTTGTAATGATAAATCCTAATAGCAGGTGTAGAAACTATACTTTTTGTTCCTGGGACAGTCAAGATGCATTGTTTTATTACCCTCCATGGTTCCGTTCTTTTCCGATTTATGTTAGTGTATATGATTTGATGGATCACTTTGTATTAATCAGTTAAAACCGGCTCTCGTTTTATCGTCGTTTTCAGTCATTGTTCACAAACATGAAAAACATTAAGGGGTCTTGCAGATATGCAACAATTAATGATGACGAATCACCAAGAATGTAATTCCAGAAGAGACATGGGACGGCTGTACGAACATTTAGATCATAGGGCCTAGAGTGAAAGATACCAGTCGACTGTATAAAATACAGTTTGACATTAAAACATTATCTTTGAATTCAGTCTTTTTTGTTTTGTAATTATTTTGAAATTGTCAAATAATATATTGCTTACTGGCTTCATGTCTCTTTGGATTGATAAATCCTTATTCACCCTAAACCACAGTCAATGAGTGTATGATATCTCACCCATATGATCAGTTATATATATAGTGTTGCAATCGATGTGTCTACTCTCTTGGATCGGTAGTCACTGTGATAACATATATATTTAATGTATTTGAATAACGTGTAATATAAAATGCTTTTGTATACAAAACATTCATTCTACATACCGACACACTGATATATCTTCCGTCCTACGGTTGTACTGACAATATGTAATTTAATCAATTTGTCCATCAACACCCCACCTGTTACAGTCACAATTGTCATAAATACGGATGGTAATGCAGCTTCCAGACCAATCTATAAAAATAAAAGTGCAGAAAGTGCATAACTGAGGTGACGAATGATACACATCTGATAATGTAATGTCTGTTAGATCTACTGAAGTGAATGTAACACGTTTCGGAATAAGCAGAGAAATACGTGTGTCGATCACATTTTTGTATTTGTAACAGAACAAAGATCGAATTTAAACAAACTATCAATTAAAACTCTACCAATTTTATTTAATAACATAAAATTCACAAACGTGATCGTATCGTTTTTACAATACAAAATATAAAATGTATAACGTTTTCGATACTCATTTATGAATAATATATTTAGAGTCCAGAGGTTTTAGTTGCGAGAGGCAATCATCAGATATACGTTCAATCATAAGTCTGGGCGCTTTCTACCCTCTCTTTTCTATTCTCTGCTGCTGTTGTCTGTCAATTCCATTATTTATATCCTGGGAACAAATTCGGTTAGTTGTGCAATCCTTTATTGCTGAACTTCCTTAATTCGATAGAGAGTGATTGGTTTTATATGTTTATCATTGTATATAGACGTTTCTTATCTTTAAATTCCTATATTTTATGAAAATTGCTTGAGAAATCAAGTTTAGCACTTAATCACCGTACTGTTGTATATGCATGTTTAGCCCTCTATTGTTATTGTTCATCAAATACAAGGCATGAAAGTAGAACAACTCGAAATTATTTTTTGTGGTAAACACAGCTAATGCTCCTTTGATATACCTCCCCTTTTCGTGATATGAGGTTTTGAGCTATGTGGCTAATGTTGGATTCATGACTTCACTGTATCGGTATATTAAATAAAAAATATCCATTTTCTGTTTCATATATCATTTGTTGTAGGGATGTATTTTTATGAATATTTATCGACGGTCAATTACGAAGAATAATATCAGGATCTCATACCTGAAGAGCGGAAGATTTTATAAGCTGAATACATCATCAATTGACCACGTTGTTATTTCAAAAACACCGTTTGATAAATAAAAGCTAATTAAATTAAGTACTACTCCACCTAAGAATCAGGCAGGTGATGCTATACTCATGGTCTCAGATTTGTGCTAAATTTCCATCATTTACAAAGTATGTGTCATGTATCATGAAAATAACTGGCAAAATAAAATACGTTCACTGAGAGGTGTTTACCAAGGAAATATTTCTCTTAAAACTACCTCTAATTTCATAGATTTACAGTCCTGGAATATATTTAAACAATAGAAATTGCAGTCAATTGTTTACAAAGAGATAAAGCTTTGACCTTTAACTTTTTAAACATTTTATCTTAATTTCCTAAAATAAATTGTCATCTGGTTACCATGGCAACAGAGTCGTACAAAATTAGCAATGAGAAAACAAGCAAAACGTTCACATTTTTATAACAAATTATCTCCTGTGAACACGGGGGTGTGGCAATTTTTCATACTGCAAGTTGCAATACTACATCAACCCTAACTTATATTTAAAAATATGTTTGAAGCCTAGCAACAGATTTTAGTTCTGCCAAAAATGTGATAATTTAAGTACATAGTGGCATATTGCTGTACAATTCGTTGAAGTTTACCTTTGTGTGTAATACATATATTTATATTTATATAATAAGTGTTGTAAATAAAGCATGCATGACAAAGAAGTAACAAAAAGGAAGGATAAAAAATATCAGCTTTGAAAAAAATTATTGTTGTCATAGCAACGGATTGTAGGGAACCAGTCTTCCTTTACTTACACGTATGTTTAAAAGACTGGGTGCTGTACAATTTACATACATAAACATATTTCTTATCTGGAAGTTTTAAGCATGCAAATTTATAATGCGAAGTGAAGTCATATAGCAGTGATCTCCAAGAACGAAACCAAAGAGTCAAAATCCTGGATTTTTTCAAAGCGAAGTGGGGGGGGGGGTCATCTCAATATTTATAATGATCTTTGATGTCAATCTTCACAGAGAGTCCTGGGCCCGGCACCATATAACTTGAGAATTTACTCAAGTCTGAGAATATTCTCAACTTGGCCTGGCAAGCCAATCAGATTTCTTGATCAGCTTAAGTCGAGTAAAATACTTAGACTTAAGTATTTCTTAATTTTTATAGTGCCAGGCCCAGGCTGAATAAAAACTGAAGGTTACCATATCTTTAACACTGGGGACCATCTCCAAATGTAGATTTTTGTACTTCAATGTATAATGTGAACCACTTTTTATACTGTGTTCAGTAGATTTATTATTTGATGAACATATCATAATAATATTTTTTATGTTGGCATGACAAGCCTAATTCTTTCCCAACATAATTTTGCTGGGATTTTGATATGAAATATACGGACCCATAACCACTTAGAATATTCAAAGATATCACTTAGCAACCAACCTAGATTTTATACGAGGACATCTCAAAATTAAATGGTATTAATGGTCTAAAATTTTTCAAAATTACTAGACAACAAAATGCATAGGGTATTTAAAAATACAGTAATAACTCGTTATGTCGATATCGGTATTCCTTTTATATCTTACTATTTAAGGACCTGATAACTCGAGATCGGAAAAGTCGAAAAACCTGCTAATGTCGATATTAAAACATGACCTCGATGATGAATTTCAATGTGAAAGTGACCAGTTATCTCCAGGTTAGTTTTTTACATCTTCATTAAGTTATCATTGATGATTTGACTAGTGTTGAAAAATATGCCCTCTAACGGTTTTTGAGTACATACAATGAAAACAATTTTCACAAAAATTCCAGTTTACACACGATATATATGTAGCCCTTAAGTATTCTGACAATTACCGAGATGCCCACTCGGGAAATCAGGATTCTATTTTAGTGACAGAACTATTAACTCGAGGACCTGTATATTTCGATTTTTTTACTTGGTCCCACCAACTTCGAGGTTAACGAGGCTCGACTGTATATAAACATGATTTTAAGCAGTTAAATGTTCTGTCAAAATAAAGAGATGTATCCAATATCACAAATATATGATCAGATACAAAATTAAAATCCACTGTGTTTAAATCATTACAATTTTCATGTTCTCACCTGTGTATTAAACCCCTGGTGCCATAAATCAAACAATGCTCATACGAACTGTCTTGATTTACAAATAGAGGTGAACATGGCCCAAAGATCCCTCCATTTTAGAGACTAAATCACATTACGTTTAAGACCGTGTTCTAAATATTCAGTCTCATGTATATATACAGGACAAGGACAAGAATCAACCCTGGGATCTATTTTGCCACACACATCACACACATCGGAGTGAATAATAGTAAAAATGCCTATTTCACGTAAAGCGTAGTTGTTTTGACATAATATTAATGTTATAAGTATAAAGATATACATCTTTTCAATCAGAAATGCATAATTGTAATAATGAATAACACGTCTGTTTTATTTTTTCCTGGTAGTTATCTCCCTTTGATAAATTCAGAAAAATCCCATTTATCTCGAGGTAGGAACTAGGATACAAATATTTTATTTTTTCATATTTTAAAGAAAACATCAAACTTTTATTTGATGTAATTTTTTTTCATAAACTGCCCATTCACAGGAGATAAATGGTCTTAAATTTTGTAATTATACCATATTTTACTAATAAAAATAGCCAAAAAATCATGGGGGTACCCAAATTTGTGGCCCCCATAGTAGTGCAACGACTATAAATCAATGAAGTTTATATTGAAAGTATCTTTATTTGAACCCAAAATGCACATATATGTGAAATATGAAAGGATTTCATGACATAGAGTATATCACTTTTTTCATATTGCCCGATTCTTAGGTGGAGCAGTACTTAAATAATTGTTTGGAAATTGTTTTACCTCGGCAATATTTGTTGTAAATGCTACTTCGAAGTACCGTGGAATTCCCATTAATAACAGGGAAAACATCCAATTTTCGCAAAAACTGGAAATCATAATAGACCACATTGGTAATGATGAGAAGATTTTACGCCAAGGAATTTCTCCTGCCTGCAAAATAGACGAATACGATGATACGCAGAACAATATTCCATACGACATTGGCTCAGTCCATACCACAGGGTAATAATTGTAAACACTCCGCCTGGTGACAACGTCATATCGTTATATGAGTTAAAAATTATAGGTAGGATGTAAAACAACAATCATACAAAACAATATATATATATATATATATATATATATATATATATATATATATATATATATATATATATATCGTACTAGAGATTTTTAGCGAGACATAAATTTAGCGTTTTGTCCAATTTAATCGGTGTATAATTTTAGCGAGTAATTTTAGCCAAAGAGGGCATGAACATTTCTTAAATTCACTTGTTTTGGATTATACATCGTTGTTTATTTACACAGCATAGATTATAGAGTATATACAGAACAGTAAATCGTAAAATAATTTGTAAAAGTTTCGTACCTGTCAATATTTTTGACGTTATCATACAAAAAATAAGTTATGAAGTTCTGATAGAGAATAATGGAGAGTTTCTTTGGAGTTATTACGTCCACATTTTGTTGTGTGATATCAAATTAAGAAAATCAATAAATACTATTAGAATAGTGTTCAGATAGGTATGGTAATACTTCTCAGTATTTTGACAATAAAATACAAAGATATCTCGTTGGAACAGATATATAAGCAAATTGAACCTTTGTACATAGTTGTATTGGCTATCAAAGATCGAATGAGATTCTAATAGAATGTCCCAAATACATAGCGACTGCAGTTTATATCAGAGACATCGAGGTAATTTACTTCCCTTTTTCTAATGAATAGCGTACATCATTAATTAATGATCACTTATAGGTGTTCTTTAAAGGTAAGAAAAAGTATCATCTCTGTCCTTTTAAATGGTCGTATGGGACCTTTTTAATTTCATTGGATTTAAAGTCTACTCCAAAGGAGATACTACCTTTCAAATTTGAAATCTGAAAAAATGGCGAGAACCTATATCGGAGGATTCACATTGAACGATGATGGTCCAGTATGTTTTCTCCATGATGATGAATATAATTAAATTTGGCATAGAAGGATCGTAAATACATATTGTTGTTCATAATATAAGTCATCTGCTGGAATTGATATCACTTACAATCTTATCAGAACCTGGTTGAACCTGTGTTCCTTCTCTTTCAAACAGCAGTCTTTCATTTGAGCTAAGTCCTGAATGCTGCGAAGGTGTGTCGCATACAATGAGTAACCAAATACATGACCAGAGAACTCCACAACCACCTTTCAAAGAAGAATTATATTAACACTTTATTTATGGTATTTGCTTAAGTTTAACAAAAATGTTCATTCTCATATCTATTTTAATAAGGTCTATTATTATCTTCAATTGAAATCTACTCTATTTTCATACTTGTACTTTCTTGTATAATGTTTTACTTATTAATGTTACGTTTAGTTATCGAGTATTATAATCTAATTTCAAACAAACTATTTAAAACTGACCATAGATATAAAGACCGGTGTTCCATGACGCAACACATGCAGTTATCCCCGACAAAGCAAATGCGACCGCTGGACTCAAATATGCACCTTTAAAATGAACAAAAAATTGCGGAAATCATATTATCTAATTAGTTATCACCTGTTTTAAAATTAGATGTTTTAACTTTATCAACAATAAAAATGTTATTTTCGAGATATTTAGGCATTATCTTGAAAACATCAAATCTCCACGTTTTCTTGAAACTTTGAACAAAAGTACAGTGTGTAAGTGTCTTCAAATCACTGCATCCTTTCTTTGAAAAATGTTGCTTTCGAAATTTAATTCCTGTATGACCTTGACCTTCAATTTGGTGAACCTGAAATTTGATGTGGAATTTTCTTTAAATACTTGAGTATATCTGTGATTGCCAAAATATCTTTAGACTTTGACTTTTGATTCAATTACCCTTGGCATTTGGTGCAAATTTTTAACTTGTAACCGTCTGCAGTTTTTGTACTGAGACTGAGAGATTTACATTTTAAACTCAGTATATGGCCTTGACCTCGAGACATGTAACTGGAATTCTGTTTGCACATTATACGTTTCTTTCATAAATAACAAAATCCCATATTAAATATTTGGTCAATATGGTCTTAATTTACGACCATAGAGAGTTTATACAGGAAATATCTCGTAGAATATGTAAACCTCCACGCGTATCTCGAGTCGTTTAATTATAATCATGAAAAAGAAGGTACATTTATGAAACATCGGAGAGAATAACAATGAAAGTTATGAATAATAATTTTATGAATGATAATGACAATAGTAAGACATAAAAATAATATTAAGAATTGTAGTGAAAGAAGAAGAAGAAGCTGATGATGATGATGATGATGATTATGATGATGCAAGGTCTTTATTCAATGAAAAAAGAGG
>BROG01000943.1:0-20000 GCA_030159075.1 Atrina japonica | reverse complement strand
TGCCTGTGGGGTGTGGGTGTCCAAATCTGTTATTTTATAACACAAGGTTGATGTTAAAATGATACAAATTCCGGCTGAAAAATAGGTTTCTATCATTTATTCATTTTTATATTAATGTGCAAAGGCTGCAAAATCTGATAGCGAACTTACAGTAAATAGTCCGCTACCCGAGTTTTCAACCTTAATTTGTAAATATATATATATATATATATATATATATATATATATATATATATATATATATATATATATATATATATATATATATATATATATATATATATATATATATATATTTATATATTGCTTGTTTGTTTGTTTACTGTTGTTTAACGTCCCATTTGAGAATCTTTTATTCATATGGAGACGTCACCAAATGCCGGTGTAGGGCTTCAAATTTTATGCTTGGCACTTACGGCCATTGAGCAGTGGGTGTTCTTTAAATGCCAACACCTAATGTGACACGGGAACTCGGTTATTACTGTCTCATCTGAAGGACAGGAAACAAACCTCACGCCGGCTGGACTCGAACTCACGACCTCACTAGTGCGCTACCGACTGAGCCAGGTCCCCTCTCTCTCTCTCTCTCTCTCTCTCTCTCTCTCTCTCTCTCTCTCTCTCTCTCTCTCTCTCTCTCTCTCTCTCTCTCTCTCTCTCTCTCTCTCTCTCTCTCTCTCTCTCTCTCTCCATATATATGAAGAAGTACCAATGGACAATCGAAATTCCAAGTCCATAAGAATGCGACAAATTAGATATAAAATGGTCTCAACATGAAGAACAATCCCAAACGGGATGGAACCAGGTGTTCGGAAGGAGTCAGCGTCCCCTGCCAGGATGCCGCACCCGTCACAAATGGAAACCTTTTAAATTCGGTGAAAAGATAGATAAAACAACGGTCTGAACATGAAGAACAACCGCCAACCCCAAACGGCATTGACCAGGCGTCTGGAAGGAGCCAGCACCCCTGCTAATTCGCCATAGCCGCCTCAAAGTAAATTAAAGATAGATAGATAGATAGATAGGTAGGTAGATAGGTAGATAGGTAGGTAGGTAGGTAGGTAGGTAGGTAGGTAGATAGATAGATAGATAGACAGACAGACAGACAGACAGACAGGCAGACAGACAGCCAGCTCTTGGTTTCCAGAGGTCCGTGTTTGTCCATTTATACCAGATTTGTATCTATGTCCTTGACATCTTAAAGATTTATTCTTTGGTATCTAAGATTTTATATAGATAAAAAGAAAGAAAGAAAGAAAGATAGATAGATAGATAGATAGATAGATAGATAGATAGATAGATAGATAGATAGACTCAAATATCTATGCGTACAATTTTGATGAAAATCTTGCTGCCAGATAACCACCAAGTAACTGTGTAGAAAATAAGCCTGCATAGTATACACAATGGAGGTACTGCGTTGATGACACGGTCCAATCGTCTGTTATATCCAGTGATGTGTTCACAAAACAATTTAACTGGAATTAGAAATGTATATAGTTTACGAAGTGGATTGACATCTTTTCCTCTCTAAGATTATCTGTATAACAATTTGCTTAAATATGTTAATAGCAGTGATCAATTCGGGGTAAAACAACCTATGTCAAGACTTTTTTCACAAAAGTGATAATAGCAGTGATAAATTCGGGGTAAAACAACCTATGTCAAGACTTTTTTCACAAAAGTTTAAATGAAAACATTATTTGTGTAATTATCTTTTTACCATATTAATTGAATCACCGTTCACCAAAGAAATATAAAAAATCTCAGATACCAAAGCATAAATCAATAGAATGTCCAGGGCAAAGATACAAATTCGGTAAAAATGGACAAACACGGACCTCTTGAAACCAAGAGGTGGGATCAGATGCCATGGAGGAGTAATCATCCCCTGTCGACCGGTCACACCCGCAGTGAGTCCACAGTCAAGTCCAATGAAATACGTAAGGAGTGTATCCTTGTCAAAATTGGTACAGACGTCTCAACAACCGCCAACGAAAAGGCAACTTAACATTTCTCTTAGTGAAACAGAGTAGTCACAAACAAGACTATTATAACGACCGTAAAATTTGCGGAACGTTGACATTTAACGCGGTTTTCGATATCCCTGTGTCAATAATTTGTCAGAGAGTACTTTACCTCTGTATATGAAATCTTCATATGTTGAACACGCCCTGGAATATCGGATCATTTGTGAAATATAAACTCCATATGCGGGTGACTGAGGGATATTACTACTTAAATGTGGAAACTTTACGATTTCCGTCGCGTTTGTCGTATAGCTTAGTTGCTTATTTCCCGTCTGTGTTTATATTAAGTATGAAGCGTATGTGCTTGATTCTGTTGTATCTTTAATTTCTAGTTCGCTGGGATATATCGCATTAACACCTGTATGAAAACTGTTATTATGAATTGACAAAACGTCGTCGATATATCTAAATGTCTAATTAAAGGACACCGCTAACTTTTTCTTCTTTTGATTCAGCAGTTTCTGAATGAAGTCTGCTTCGAATGAATAAAGGAACAGGTCCGCCAATAATGGGGCACATTGGTTCCCATAGGAATGCCGACAGTTTTGTTGAAAGACCAAGTCTCCGTACATTACAAATATATTTGCTATTAGAAATTCCAACATGTTTTTTATATCAACTTCAGTGTATTTATGTGTAGACTCAGAGTGATGTTTGACGAAATAAGTATCCTGATAGCCAAATGTTAGGGAATTGTTACAAGGCTTATTGGGAGAGCTGGATACTGAGTGTAAGACTTTGATAAAATTACAGAATGAGCAGGGTCATTCTCTTATGTAAACAGACTCTATATTAGAAAGATTTCTTTTATCATCTCTAGTGACTAAAAGAGAGAACAAGAAAAGATTTTTAAGTCATAATCATATCCAATTCGAAGTGCCAAAAATCATTTCTCTGGACTCTAATAAATACAAAATTAATGAAATTATAGTTTACAATAGCTGTTAATTCAGTTAATGTCAAATGATGAAAATGATTTATCTGTTTATCAATAAAAATACTAATACTAATACTTAATCGTGCATCTGTCGTGAGGCCAACGTAAGCCGTCAGTACGATTGACATGCAACTGACACATAACGCATACGTTGACAATGCGATTCGCACGGCTAGCGTTTGTTTGTTGCACTAAAATCTTTAGACACGAGTACGGTTCCTAAGAGTGTCGTAAGTTGCACGTGGCACCCTATCACCAAAACCATCATACGTGACACCTACGACTCGCAGTCAGACATACTTGTGTTTCACATGTAATCACTTCAGTACTATTTCCTAGCCCTACTATCAACCACGGCTGCTAGGACAGAAAAAACCCGTAGCACATGCAGTTGTGACTGGGCAGGTATATCAAAAAAAACTTTTGTTCATGAAATTTTACTGTATAATTTTTAGCTATCAATTTATTAAATGAATGTATTCTGAATACCGTATAATTGGCACAGAGTGCATCGTATACGACGCAAAAGAGTAAAAAAGAGGTATACCATAAAAGACACACAAGGAAAAAAGAGTTATACCATAAAAGGTACCAAAGGATAAAAGCTGTATACCTTTATAAACAGAAAACCAAAGTTATAATGCTCAAAACGATCGTTTCTGTCAATAAGACTTCATCAGTTGAGCTCCAATTCAAAATGTTTATGTATTTTCTAAAGAGAAAGTGGTATCATACAAGGGATACCATAAAAGACGCACAGGGATAAAAGAGGTATACCATAAAATACGCACAGTAATACAAAGAAGTATATCATAAAAGACGCACAGGGAAAAAGAGGTATCTCATAAAAGACGCATTGGGATAAAAGATTTATATCATAAAAGACGCACAAGGATAAAAGGGGGTATACCAGAAAAGATGCACAAAGATAAAACAAAGGTGTACCGTATAGTATGCAAAGGATTATTAGAATCTTACATGATTGTTGTGGACAGGGAAATATTAAAACCAGAGAAAAAGAACATGACTATCCAGAACGAGGCTTTATCTCCCACATCATTGGTTGTGTCTGCTGCCATTTGTATAATTACAAGCGTATGTAATGCAGAACATAATATTTGTACAATGTAAATATGAAACGTCATTCAACACGCAATGAAAATAGTAATTGACGCAGACCAGTTCAAAGTTCAAAATTTATATAGTACGTTTGTGATGTCACGGCGTGTGTGAGCTGTCTTTCCCGAGAGATAGAAAGACAGGTTTATCTTTTTAGGGTTAATCATTTTGTTTTATGGGCGAAAAAAGATACAAACATGATTTTCATGTGCTATTTTGAAAACCTCGGTGATTTTTATGACATGTATTATAATGTGAGATTTGCGGGATACTTCTGAAGTCTTGAGGATAATGGAATATGTAATCGAAGGCATTGCCTTTAGCTTGTGACCAAATCATCCTTAAAAAAAAACACAATGAAAAACTCAGTGAGGTACGTAATCAGTTGCATGCAATTGGATAGTTGATAATCCAGGTACATTCTTCCATTTCTTTAACTCATCAAAGTTGAGTTTGACAAATCATCAATTATGGCATTGCGTTCCTTCCTGTAAGTGTCAACCAGAGCTTTTTTTTGCAATCGATTTAGACTTAAAACTTAAATTTTCGATACAAAAAATAGAAAAAAATAGTCTGGGAATCAGAAATTATGATCTTTTAAAAAGTCTTCTCAACCATAGCGTTTGACATTTTTGCGTTGCGTCCGACAAAGATTCGTTTAGTTTTATTATTCATTCTATCAATTTGATACTTTTGAGATGACCATCCAGATTTAATGTCTGGACACTTGAAATGTTGTTTATAAAAAGCTTCTCGTGGTTTGTAGATGGAAAATTTTAAGGGTGAATATCGGGCCAAATATTAACATTTGCCTGTCGAATGAATGATGTTCTCTGAAATTCTGTTCATTGAAAGAGTATTTGGGTAGAAGAAATCAAACCCTCTATATGACACACATGGATACTTTCCTCAATAAGTTTTTTTCCAAAGTGTATGTCATTGATTAACGACAGGAAGATGTGATGTCAAAACTGAGAAAGGTGCAAGAGACAATCTCTTACTAAAACGCTGATAATATGCATCATTCATGCTTGAACTACATTTGACATATAAGCTATACAACTATAGATATTCAAGGAATGCATAAATCACCTGTATAAGTCAAACCTAGATTTTCACATCTCGGCTAAACCATTTTTCTCAGTAGTTTTCTGAGTTAAATCTAGTTCTAAATTTCTACACCAATATCAAGGTCATGAATTAAAACAAGTTTAAACTCACTTCTTCACAAAATGTGGATTTGCTTGAGAATATCTAAGTTTAACTGAAAACATTAGGTTTAAGTAGAGAAAAAAAGATAATTTTGGTACTATGTTTAATATATTTAAAATCAGTAGGTTGGCCATTTGAGTCCCCGAGGGTATACATAAATCTAGTATTTGGTAATTTGGTACCATCTTATACTAAAGTAATATTTCGCACTGATAACACTATTTAAGTTATGAATTCTTCAAAGGCTAAGATAGTCATCTTTTTACAGTGATTTCTTTCAGAGGGATTTGATTATGCATTTAGATGTGTTATTTGGCTTTGTATGGTATAAAAAATCTCAGATACCAAAGTATAAATCAATAGAATGTCCAGGACATAGATACAAATCCGGTAAAAATGGACAAACACGGACCTCTGGAAACTAAGAGGTGGGGTCAGGTGTCATGGAGGAGTAAGCATCCCCTGTACCGTTGGAAAATATATTTTAAATTGGAGCTCAACTGATGAAGTCTAATCGTCAGAAACGATTGTCTTCAGCATTATTACTTTTGATTATGTTTATAATATTTAACTGTGAAATATAGGTTTTACTCACGTATGTAAGTATGTAAGTTTTAGAAATGCATCATTATAAATTATTATATCTCTTACCCCAAAACTGCTGGGATTGTTGTATTTGCGATGATTGTCCGATTTTACTATATGAATCGTTACCATGGAAACGACCGATCGACCTCCAATTATAATGAGAAGTCCCCAAAATCCCCAGAAAACTGGAACAAATCTCTTTGGATAACGCATATCTTAGATAAGCGGTGGTCTTCTTTTTTGCCTGTCAAAATAACAACATTTATAGTATAAAATTTGAAAATGTCTTAAAGTTTATTAAAATTAATATTTTCTGTTTACTTAAGTACCTGTGACCTTACACTGACCGTGCGTTATTGGGAATAATCTAAAGATCAATTTGACAAAGTGTCAAGGTCATGGAATCGAAGGTTAAGATAAGTAAACAGAAAAGTTTTGCATCAAATTTAAGACATGTTCGACTTTTTCTAAATAGCAAATCGTTTAAATCAAACAAAATATGACAATCTTCTTACCTATTCAGATATTGCTTGAAATTGTGTGATTGTAAAGTTAACAATGTTTCTTTACTTCTATTCTTTAGATAAAATTATATAGGAAATATAAGAGTTAAACACACGCTGGATTAGTAGTTGATCATTCGAAACGAAAGAGGAAGGTCCTTAGTCGATATCCGATACTGGGTCATACTTAGTGTTTTGAAAAACGTGGTAGCTTACTTCTAGCGGTAAGAAAATGTAATTGTTACCCCTTTTCTTCAAACAGTCAGGGAATTTAGTCACTGTCCATCTGTTAAACATACAGGGAATGCAGTAGCTCTCCACTTAATAAAGCGGTAAGAAAAGGCAATACCCCTCCCACTTAACTAAGCGGTAAGAAAAGTCTATAACCGGTCACTCCTTACTAAGCACCCAAAAAAAGAAAGTAACTGTCGTCTTTATTAAGCGGTCAGAAACGGTAATAATAAACTGTAAATTTTCACCAAGCGGTCAGAAAAGGAAAAGACTGTCTTACTTCATTAAGCGGTCACAAAAGATATTGGTCAACACCGCTGTTAACTAAGCGGTAAAAGATAGAAACTGTCCCTCTTTACTATATGGTAAGAAAAAGATACTTACCCTACCTCTGTAGTAAGAAAAGATAGTAACGGTCCTTCTTAACAATACTTTCAGAAAAGATTGGACACCAGTGACATATTGATATTTCAACTACGTATTTTGTTAGGACACTATGTACCGAATCTAATCTTTAAATTAATCAGTTAAAAGGGATAAGTATTTAAAAATTGTAATCTGTTACGTGATTGTCACTTATTATCTAACATTCATGTGACGACATTTTAAAAAAAAAGTTCTGTTATATCACATTTGTGCACTTCTTATCAGTTTGTTTTTTACATATTGCAATTACATCATCTCAACGGTAATATAGTTTTTAAAAAATACTTTACTGAAAACGTAATGCATTTACATGGATCATGTGAATATACATTTTCAAGTAGTGTTAAATGTGAATGTTTTCGGCTTAAATAATTGTAGAAATATTGAAACAGTTTGCTGTCAGTATGTATAAAATCATCAACAAAAGTTTGTTTTCGTGAATTTCTTATTTCACCACGTTTTAAACTAATCAACCTGTACTTATTTAATAAACAAACTGAAAAATGTCAAATTTCACCGCTCGGTTTTTATTTCAATTTTTACAAATTTCTGTTTGCATATTCTGCTTCTTAGTTGTGTATTAATCAATTAGAAAAAAAGATGATGATGATGATGATGATGATGTCTTTGCTTACTTTTAAATTGAAAATTGAAAGTCATTTTGTCACTAAATAACTTTAACTTTAAATATCAGGAAATGAATTTTGTGGCTGCAGTTAGTTTGCTGTCATATTGCTACTTTCCGGACGAATCTGTAAAACTATTTTGAATCCTGCAACTGTGACCAAGTAATGAAACATTGAAATAATATACTATCTGATGAAAACACGCATTCTATTTAATTATCTTTTTAGTAAGTTCTGGTGGAAAAACATAAATTTCTTTTTGAAAATACGCTATTCTATGTCTCGTCCGATCTTGATTGTACATTCGTAAGCATTTTTATTAGCCCACCATCAACAGATGGGATCTTTATGAAATTTGACATATAGGTTCTCCTTGAGGCCTACTTGAACAGTGTAGATTTTCAGCAGGGTCGGACCACAAAATGGCTGCCAGGTGGCCATCTTGGATTTTGACAATTAAAGTTTATTATGTGATTTTTGAAAACCATTTACATGTCTACCCCTAAGCCATGTATATTCTTGTTTGTTATGGATAGACACATTCATTGGTGTATGATCATTGAGTCCTCTCCTTGAGGCCTACTTGTGCAGTGTAGATTTTCAGAAGGGTCGGATCACAAAATGGCTGACAGGTGGCCATCTTGGATTTTGACAATTAACGTTTATTATGTATTTCTTGAAATCCATTTACATGTCTACCCCTAAGCCATGTATATTCTTGTTTGTTATGGATAGACACATTCATTGGTGTATGATCATTGAGTCCTCTCCTTGAGGCCTACTTGTGCAGTGTAGATTTTCATCAGGGTCGGATCACAAAATGGCTGCCAGGTGGCCATCTTGGATTTTGACAATTAAAGTTCATTATGTATTTCTTGAAAACCATTTACATGTCTACCCCTAAGCCATGTATATTCTTGTTTGTTATGGATAGACACATTCATTGGTGTATGATCATTGAGTCCTCTCCTTGAGGCCTACTTGTGCAGTGTAGATTTTCATCAGGGTCGGATCACAAAATGGCTGCCAGGTGGCCATCTTGGTTTTTGACAATTAAAGTTTATTATGTATTTCTTGAAAACCATTTACATGTCTACCCCTAACCCATGTATATTCTTGTTTGTTATGGATAGACACATTCATTGGTGTATGGTCTTTGGGTCCTTGGGGGTCCTGTCCCACTTTCTGAAATATATATTTTTACTTATAACTTAAAAGCCATTCACAACCCGACGCCTAATCCATAATATATTTTAGATTGTTATGGTGAGACACATTTAGTGGTGCATATACTGGTCCTGACCCACACCCAGGAATTTATATTTTTGCATATAGCTTAAAACCGTTCACAGCCCTACCCTTGAACCATATATATTATCAATTAGTGTGGGAAAACACATCCAGTGATGTATATGGGGGTCCTGCCCCACCCCAAAAATATACATTTTAACTTATAACTTAAAAGTCACTCACAGCCCCACCCTTATACTATATATATTATTGATATTTATGGGAAAACACATTCAGTAGTGAATGTGGGGGTACTATTACATGCTATCTTGGATTATAGCAGTTTATATTTGGTATTGTTATACTGTTGTGAGAAAGCTGTTAACAGATATTTAGGTTTTAGTTCAAATTTATTGTTGAGTCACAAAATAAGAGACTGTCATAGTTCAAATGAAGAACATTTGATGGTGGAGGCCATGATCTCTCTGGGATCTTTTGTATGTTTTAAAAATTAACTTCACCATAAGCATTAAAAACGGAACGAAGAAATTTAATAAATCTTATCCCAATCATTAAGTATTTCAGCGGTAGTTGCAGGCACCTTGATGGTTCTTTCAATATAAACGTTGTGTATGTATGTTAGTGGATATAAATTTTGCACAGCGTGATGAGACCGTCCTAGAGAATTTCGGCAAAAGTTACTACATAGAATTGATAGTAAAACCTTTTACACGTGACATTTAGTAGAAAAACTTTGACAACGTAGTTAAATGGTTGCATTCTTACCTGGTTTCTCGTGATATCAGTACCTGAAATATATTTCGCAAACCTAATGTGCTGCCCATGGCTTCATATCAAATTTTTCTGTGACAATACAACATGGATCAACAGCTGATCGATTGATTTGGATGTCTATAAAATAATCGCATATCAAGCATTCCCAGAAACCTGGAAACTCTACAACTTTTGTAGCATAACGAAGGTATATGTCTCTGCGGTTATAACAGGGGCATACAAGTTTATATTACAAATCATAATCACTTTTTACCCGTCACTGGTTTGGTCATCATGAAATCTCACATATACAGTGGGGAAATGTCTGTTTTTCTGTAATATCGAAAGATGGTGCATCACATTATTGCATTGATAAAATTATAATATTATATAATATAATATTAACTTAATATTAAATTTCTTACTCTTAAAAGTACTTTAAGATTGTAGATTGATAAATTTGTTTTAATAATGAAATATTTTATCAGGTGAACACATTAGAAATTCAAATCATATCTTTGCGACACTCATCTTTATGATTGTCATTCACTGTATCAGAAAATGCTTGACAATTTTCACAAAAACTTATATGCAATTTTTATAGAGTACAAGATCAACGAATAAAGATATCAGACATACGTGCGTAGAAACTCTCTAAGGACAAACGATTAAACATCATGTATATAACTTGTAACTTTCATGCATGAATTTTGAGCTTTTTATGCATATGTAATCGGCATGAAATCAGCTCAACTAGCAAGGTACAGACAGACAGCATATAAGGCGAAACTTTTGTTACACTATTGACATTGATACGAAACAACAGGGGTAATTTTATCACGAAGTCTTAAGTCCAAAGTCTTATGTTAATTGATGCTAAGGCAAAACGCAGGACCGTTTCATCAACACTGCCCAAACTTAAACCTCTGTGCATATTTGCAGATATTTAAATTAGATTTGATTCTTTATGGATATTTTTCTTGCTTCATTTTCACGATATATCATTACACATGCAACATCTTGAGTCTCCGCAGTGCCCATTGCTAGTCATAATAGTCATAAAAACGTATATCCTAGACAGTCTTAGACTTATGACCTTTCGTACAATGGGTCCCTGTAAAAATATGTTACTATATAATACCAAGTCATTCAGCAAATTATTGGCATTCAGTGAGGCACAAACAGTGTGCCACATAATTATTGCACCTTCTGATTTACCAATATGCGGAAGAAAAACAAAAGGCTGTGGTACGCCAAAATCATATTGATAAGTTTAACCTATTTTTTCAGTTAAACTTAGTTTTTCTCCGGCAAATGCGAGTTCCTAATTAAACCTAGTTTTCACTAACCCTAGGTTTTTTTGTTACCCACATTCACTGGAGAAAAATTATATTTAACTGAGATGAAATAGGTTTAAATGCACCAAAATCACATATAGACTCATTTTAACTACGTTTTTTTCGAGAAAAACTAGGTTTAAATATAAAAAAATCTCTGATACCAAAGTATAAATCATTAGGATGTTCAGTTTAACTCATTTTAATACATGTACTTTGGTGCAGTAAACCATTGTTTTCCTGAGTTAAACCTAGTTTTTTTAGTTAAAGAGGGTTAACAAATGAAACTAGTTTTTTGCCAGTTAATCCAAGTTTTTTCGTAACCCGGATTTCTCAGGATCTGGGAGTATGGAGCCTCCCTGAGAAAATAGTAAAAATATTAAATCATTCGAACGCCGACTGGAAGGATCATTCGATGTTATATGACTTAACAGCCGAATATAATTTCACCACTGGAAGAGTAAAAGCAAGATATATGCCGGCAGTGAAAAATGAACTTGAGCCAAATGTAGAGGAGCAAGCTGACGTCCTGCGTTTAGATACACTTAGGTAGGAAGACTGGGGTATAATATCGAATATGACAAACTTGATACCCTAGCGGATTAACGTAAAAACGAATGTATATGTTGACACTCTAGTGTGTGAACCTAATGATAAACTTGACACTCTAGCGCATTAAAGTAGTAACGAACATGACACTCCACTGCATCAATACTCTAATGCACACAAATAATGACGGACCTGAGTATTGATGTTGACACCCTAGTGCATCACACTCTATTGAATAAAATTAATGACGATGTCGGCGTGTTGGTGTTGACCCTATAGTGCATAAACCTAATGACGAAGTCGAAGTATTGTTCTAGACCATCTAGTGCATAAACCATGTGACGAATTGAACGTATCGGTGCAGAGTCGACGTATTGGTGTTGACCCTGTAGTGCATGAACCTAAAGACACAGTGGACATATTGGTGTAGACCCTATAGCGCATAAACCTAGTAATAAAGTAAGAGGCTTTCTGTGTAAACCCTCAGACGTGAATCTCAGTATTTTAAAGTCCAACAACTATTTCTTGGTAGCAAAAAGTCAATAACATTAGTCATAGAAAAATTTAAGCATATGTCTTTGTTGAACCAGTAGGAGTGTACACAATATAATAGATACAGGGCCAACACAGAGACATGAACAAATTAAATGATGACAAATGGGGAAATTTTATTAAACAAATTAGATCTAAATAAAAAACTATCTCAAATATAGATCAAATACTCAAATATATAAAATAATATACATACATATATCATGCAATTTATAATTACAATACCTTCAAATAACTTTATCTACTTTCATCAATTTTATAGCTCAAAATACAAATCAATCAAGCATTTAAGTGACCTCGATAATATTTTATTAACAGTAAATGAACACGGAATATTTAGAAGAATATCTTGTTCCAGACTTCAGTATTAAATATAAAAATCTCATTTACCAAATTGTTAAGGTCTAGAGTGGTATTTATATAAAATAGTAAGATCGCGTTAATCAGTTGCAACTGCAAAAGTACCAAACCGGGGTTACTCAAGCAATTTTTCACAAAATATATAGGAATTTAAGAATTTGTATGCCTGTGTTTATATCTTTCTATCTTTCGTACTATTGCATATTAATCTAAGAAGTAAAAGATGGAATAAAACCACAGCTAATCCCCCTTTTAATATTGCACATCGCACACTATAAGCAAAATTTATATAAGTCTGTCTCGAAAGGCGTTATTGAGGATTTTAAAATATCAACGCCTATTCTGTTTTGTTCAAATTGACATATGTTTCTAAGGGCTTTTCCTGCTGAAATGACGCTTTTTTTAAAATAGATAATAAATATACACTGTCCTGCATATAAAACATTTTAAAATCCATTGGTTACCCAACCGACCCTATAATTGAGAAGCAATATTGTAGCTCCTACCTTTAACTTCTGTTTCAGGTTTCACGATCGATCCCATAATTGAGATGCAATCTTGTAGACCATTGCCTTGATTTGTGTTTCCGGTTTTTCGACCGACCCTATAGCTTAGAGGCAATTTTGTGAACCCTTGCTTAAATTCTGTTAATTCTGAAAAGTCGATATATACTGGGAAAGTGATGGCTGTTCCCAGGATGAGTATCCTTATAAACAGTCCACATAAAAAGTGTAGAGTAAAAAACACGTTAATTATTTTGTCCAGTATTCTTTTTCGTATACAAACAATTTACAAAAATGCCCGCCCAACACCCCCGGCACACAAACCACAAAAAGCAAACAAAACAAAGCAAAATGATACGAACAGAAAAAGAAAACCCATTACCAATACACTGATTACCTAATTACAAGTTCGATGTTACTGGAAAACGCAAATATATTTATATTTGTCTGCTGAATATTACAGTATTAATTTAAAACGTTCATAAACTCATCATTTACGCGTCTATTTTCAATTTATTCAATATAAAATTTGTTTTTAACGGTTGTTTTTTTTTGTTTTTTATCAATTGTACAATTATGCAAAAACGTTGGAATACACATTTATACAGTAATATAGTACTCTTCTATCGTCAACAAATATTGGATAATTATTTTCCACATTTCTTTTACATCTATGATTTTGAAAGATATTTTTCTGGCGGAGATTCGGTTACACAGCAGCGATGCTAGCAAAGTTTTCCCCTTTTCCAAATTCCGACTTTTTGCTGTTGATATGTACTCTGTTATATTGAAATCAGGAACCAGTCTGCTGCATCATTTTCTTCGTTTTGATATTTCATGCTGGAAGTTAAGTTTTTTTCTGAATCAGTGATGTTTACTTCTGCTTCTTCTGTCGTAGGATTAATAAGTGGTTTAGTTTCTCCATCAACGATCCAATTTTGCCGTTCACCAGACGCAAATATCCCGTAAAATACAACTCCAGCAAGGTGGACTGAACCAGCAATGGTAAAGATATTTTGCCAAACTGTAATACTCTGTGGAGAGAAGAGATAATTATCTTTTTAACATGATTACATATCAAGAGTTACCGGTCTTTACTCCCAATTCTAGTTATGAGATGTTAAAGATATTCTCACTTTGTTAATTACTTAAAGTAAGGTGTAAGTCCTTCATTTAAAAGGAATAGTTTCAGCGTTCGTGATATGAACACGGCATGTGACATATATTTACCTCTGGCTTTAATATTCCAGATATCAAAGTGCTTAGAACGGCTCCTAAGGTGCCCAATCTGGATAAACCTGTCAATAAACTGGCATACTGTGGAGCCAGATCAAGAGGATTTACTTGATAACCAGATATAGCTAATCCACTGAATGCAACGCCAACACTCAAGACAATCAAAACTATTTCTCGTCTGTCTATAAATCTTAGACCCAAGATACAACATGCTTCAACTCCAAAACCTGCAAAAAATAATCAAAGTTGGAATTGAAAACAAGAAAAGCATGAATTTATTATGTGCTACATTGAATTGAATGATGTAATATATATATATATATATATATATATATATATATATATATATATATATATATATATATATATATATATATATATATATATATATTGCCGAATATTGTGGCGATATCGTCTATCAATATTCGCTGTTACTGAAAAACACCTTTTACAAAAAGGATAACTCCTGCAACCTTTATATAATTATTAACATCAATGATTAATAGAAGTTTATATCTTGTAACTATCGGCGAATGTAAAGTTGGAAGGCTAGTCTAGATGTGTATTCATTGGAATGACTAAGCATTTTTGTTTACGTTGGTTATGGTTCATGGTATCAATACGGATAATAGGTAATTGTTCATTGATAGAATCTTGCATGCGTGAGTTGTTGTTGACTGTTAACGGGCATTGTAAAGTCATTCGAAGGCTCGGGCGAGAACCGTTCACATGATTTTTCGATTTTTCTCTCATTCCTCCCATCCATCCCATATAAGCAAAATTTTTATTTCAGTCTAATAAATTAATTTTTCTCTGTAGTATGTGCTATTGTTATGGATTTTGACGAAGTTGAAGATGACATTAATATGTAATGGAGCTGACCTTTTGAGATTTATGTATATATTGTTTAATAAATCCCAGCGCTTCGCTTCCTATCCCATAAATGCATTGTTTATTTTTTAAATGATTTACGTTCTTTTGAGTGAAACGAATTAAGAACATAAACGATATTACGATATTCGTAGGCTCAATACTAATAGCAATGCACAAATGCTGAAGTCAATGCTTACTTTGCTCGGTGGGACCTACGTACTCCTTCTCTAATGGGCAGTAGATTATTGCCCTTATGTTTATTCGTTTCCTGTAGCCTACTGACTACTGTATGTTTGTCTGTTGTACCGATAATCAGATGTCCAAATTTGTTGGTAGTATGCCTATGATATTTCAATGTTTTGTTTTAAGCCACATTTAAATGGATTTGGAACCCCTGTATACTAAAAGGATTTGGCAATGTATCGTTTTACTCAATGAAATATTTTGATATAACTAATACTTTTAGTATATGGACATAATGGTTTTTTTTAAGTTCAGGTGTAAATGTCGGTATTTCCTTAGTTTAACCAGCGATTAAGCTTATCATTAAAAGACAAAATTTTCATGAAACTAAATTATTGTGCTGAAAACAATTATACATCTCTCAGATATAAAATACAAACAACTCTCGCAAACTACATGACATGTATAAAGACATTAATTGTTGTATAAACACGTATTTACCGAGGATAGACGGTGAGTCAAATCACTTAGACGATCATTTCAGAAATGCAAAATGTAATTTTAAATTCGAGTAACCGAGAACTGACTTAAGTATTCGATAATCGAACCATCCAGCGAGTACTCATTTAACCAGTTACTCGTTGACAAGCCTAATATGTAATGACGTAATAAGTACATAAATATTCCAATAATCCAGGTGATGTGTATTGCTAAGTCAAAAGCTAAAGCAACTTCCACTGGTGTGGATATCCACATAAGTCAATGTATGTACCACAACTCAATATATAAGCATACTTTACATACCTATACACTGAGCAATCTTTCGTCCGACTGTTGTACTGACCAAATGTGATTTTATCAATATGTCAATCAGAACTCCACCCGTTACAGTCATAATTGTCATTAATACTTCCGGGATTGCAACTTCTAGACCAATCTGTAGCACATAAAGCATTGTAAAACATTTTGATTGGCTGTATCTATTAAATGCATTTTTCACTAGTGAAAAATAACAAGCAATGCAAAATTAATGCAAATTGTGTTTTTTTCCGACGCTCGTTTCAGATTTAAATTGTTTTCGAGATACATATCTGTAATTATATGTAATTCATAATAACTGACAAATATTCTTTTTATTATATGTCTGTTTTAACAGTTCAAAATATCTACCCAATGTTTCTAGCTTTACATTAAAATATTTTTAATAGATTACTAATATAAAAAATCTCAGATACCAAAGTATAAATAAATAGAATGTACTGGAATAGATACAAATCCAGTAAAAATGGACAAACACGGACCTCAGGAAACTAAGTGTGTGGACGTTAATTTTAATTATGTACCATGTGACGCATCAATTATAGTTTTTCTACCTGCACTTTTTATTAATTTGATATTTCAAACACCCGGTCAAAATGACCAAAATTTAACTGATAAAAAAAAAAAATATCCCAATTTACGGTATTTCAAACGAGTGATTTTTTCTTTTCAGTATCTTCAGTATCAAGCTACATAGACATAAAAGGATCGGTATACCTCAGCGATATTTGTTGTAAAGGCAGCCTCAAAGTAGGGAGGTATTCCCATCATAATTAACGAAAATATCCAATTTCTACAGAAGCTACCAACTACAATAGCCCACATTGGTAACGACGAAAAAATTTTACGCCAAGGAATCTTCTCCGCCTGAAATTGATAAATGAATTAATTATAGATAAATATAAAAAAAATCTCAGATACCAAAGTATAAATCAATAGAATGTCCAGGACATAGATACAAATCCGGTAAAAATGGACAAACACGGACCTCTGGAAACCAAGAGGTGGGATCAGGTGCCATGGAGGAGTAAGCATCCCCTGTCGACCAGACACACCTACCGTGATTCCATAGTCAAGTCCAATGAAATACGTGAGGAGTGAATCCTCGTCACAATTGGTACAAACGTCTCAACAACGGCCATCGAAAAGGCAACTCAACATTTCACTTAGTGAAACAGAGTAATCGTAAACAAGACTATCATACCGACCATAAAATTTGCGGAACGTTGACATTAAACGCAGTTTTCATTATTCTTGTGTCAATAATGTCAGTGAGTAGTTTACCTCTGTATATGAAATCTTCATATGTTATACATGCCCTGGCATATCAGATCATTTGTGAAATATAAACTCCATATGCGGGTGACTGATGGATATTACTACTTTACTTTACTACTACTATAAGATTTATGGCACTCATTGATAACATAGAGTGATTGCATGTTTATGTTGATTGTAATTAATTATGTGCGTTGTTCAGTTCCACTTGTGTTTATCTCTGCTTGTTTGCATTGTCTTTTTGAAAGGTAAAGTTTTAAAAGAAGAGTTTTTCCGGGATTTTGGCCTAAACACAAATACTGACTTAAGGATAATTTTGCGTAAATCTTAATCCGGTAATTGATTTCGTGGAGAAATTTACAGAAAG
Organism: Atrina japonica; assembly: GCA_030159075.1. Taxonomy (NCBI): domain Eukaryota; kingdom Metazoa; phylum Mollusca; class Bivalvia; order Pterioida; family Pinnidae; genus Atrina; species Atrina japonica. Next base: position 2,270 of record BROG01000943.1, on the reverse strand, counting down.
GTGTCATATATTTCATTCTTCGGAATCCATCAAAACCGATAAAAAATTAACATGAATTCACTTACAATTGTGTTAGAACCTTGTTGAACTCGTGCACCCTCTCTTTCAAACAGCATTCTTTCCTTTAGCCGAAGTCCCGAATGCTGTGATGGTGTGTCGTATATAAATACTAACCAAATAACCGACCAAAGAACGCCACAACCACCTTAGATAAAAGAAAGATGAAAACGAATATAAATTTTGTGAATCAACATTTTATATTTTGTTGATAAAGTTTTGATATAGGAAGAAAGGGATTGAATATTTGTTTTTCTACCATAATTTGTGTCCAAAAAGTATTTTCACCTCAAATAGTATTTTTTTATGACAGCACTAAACTATATGCAAAATCTATCGAGGATTTATATATTTTGCCAGAATTTGTCAAAAGTTGAGACGTGACAGACATTTTTGAGTGTAAGGACCGACAACTGTATAAGAGATTGCCCAAACGGTTGTTTCAACGAAACTGTAGTTGATGAACTTTATATGTTCTCGTGCGATCGCTCAATATTCTGAAGTCATACCTGAGTCTCTTCTATACACGTAGCAATATTTGTTGAACAAGATATACTTATATCTATGGATACCATTTCTTTTAATTAATTATCTTAACTTACCATAAATATATAGACTAGCATTCCATGACACAACACACCCTGTAATCCCTGACACAGCCATAGCCACTGCTGGACTTAAGTACGCACCTTGAATATTAGATAACATGGACTAAAACAATGTTATTTTCCTTAAAACATCCTTGATTGTTTGATAATATAAAACGGGCAAACATAAACAATGACAAATAAGACAAAACCCAATGGTTTATAATCTGCCATGTAAAATAAAATAGAATATATCCATGCAATAACTATGTACATTTGACGATACCGTCTTTTATAAAAATTCGAATTTCAGGTAAAAATAGTATATTTGAAAATGCACTTGTTTAAAAGTCTCCATCACGAATTATGAGTTAGGTGAAAAAAGAGCATAAATTGCAAGACGCTATTTGATACTTCTATGGAAGCTATAAATAAATAAAAAAGTAGAATTTTAGGCTTGTTTGATTATCGTTAAAACATTAAACAATATATTCGCGAAAAAATAAAATGTTCATCTTTGGTATTATGTTTATAATACTTTAACGACAACCTGTAAAATGATGACATACCCGAGTACACTATTGTTATCATTCTACTTTTCTCTGACTTTGGTGTCCATGCTGATATCACTCCATTCAAAGCGGGTACAGAACATCCCTGTCAACAAGTTATTATCATATTTTCAGAAATTATGTACTGTCTTGTCGAATTGGGGGGGGGGGGGCAAACAGTATTGAAAACATTTATTATGATGAAACCATTACTGAAATTTTAAAGATTGAGATAGAAATAAATCTTGAATTTCAAAACATTAAGAATAATAAGGGAGATAATTTCAAAGCGATTTATAATCATTTATACCAACAATAAAATCTGTTTTCACATCAGTATAAAAAAGGATAAAATATCATCGGATACTCAATATCAGTGCATATGGTATGACAATAAGTAGTGCTGTGTGATTAAATTTGATATTCTAACGATTATATCTTTATTACGCTACAGCTATTGAATCAAAATGTTTGTCTTTCCTTTTTACACTTTTTGTCACTTACAAATACGATATTTTAGCGTGCAGCTGTTAATATAATATATGAGTATTTGTTCAACCGATGGCAAACATATTTATCCTGAGGGCAACGCCAGAGGGAAAATATGATTGGCTTAGTTGAACAAATATTCATATCTCCCTCATCCAAGGGCACTACATGTATATAATTGTTTATTATACTTATAGAAAAAACTCACAAAGTAAATACCTACCAATAAAGGTTCACGACAAAACAACATTTTCAAAGAGATTTATGAAAAAAATTCACTTCGATGATACATAGTCGTTCGTATCAAGAACTATAACTCTAGTTGTGGTTCCGAGTGAGAGGGGATATGACAGGGAAAATTGACCGCAGGAGAAAGACTTGACTTTCAGTTCATAGTCATTTGAATGCGTTTGTCCAATAAGGAATAAAAATCTAACATAGAGGTATAATAACATTACCTGCATTGTTGTGGTTTGTTATGTAATAACAACCTATTATGGGTTTACTTCATCGAGAGCTATTCTATTAGCAGTGAAGAGGTCATGGAGTTTGCATTTGTAAAATAGTCCAACTCAAGAATTCAACT